>QLOS01001924.1:0-24863 GCA_003313725.1 Russula sp. MG48 | reverse complement strand
TGGTTGTATTAGATAATCTTCGATCTGTATATTTTTGGTGTTATATTCCAACAAGTGATATTGGGGAAAACTAACTATTATATCTTAAGTAAGCGAAGTTTTTAAAAAAAGAACTCTATGTGGACATTGATGACTAAAAAAAAACAGTTCTGAGATTGAAATGGTGATGAACGCGTTCGTGACGAACGAGCGTCTAAATTTTCGCTTAATTTGCGCTAAACCGCTTTGAGGACGTGACACGGTGCGGAAACTGGCCAACTGGCGTCGTCCTGCACGTGGTGCTGTCACATCGTCTTCGACCAAGTCGACCCGTCGACGGCATCTTATGGGCACGGAGAGCATGGCTGAAGCCGACAGAGCCGTGGAAACGGTTCCTCTCGGCGCTTTAGGTTTGGTTTTTTCCCCTTTTGGGCAGTGGGAGTGCTCTCTCGACTTTCCCCATATGTCGTCTCTCCTCCTCTTGGCTTCTTCCCGCATTGTCTCCCCTCCATGACCCCTCTCCTTGCTTTTCTCCCCTCCCTCACACCCGCGCAGCTGCCTTCTCTACTTCCTCTCTCCTCCACCGCGCTCCCCTTGTCATCCTCAGTGTCTCCTCCTTCAGTGCCTCGTCTCTATTCCATGCCTTCTTGTGCGCACTGCTTCCTCTCCCTGTCTTGTCTCCCCTGGGTCCCATCCATATTCGCTCTCCCCTCCTGATCATCCTCTGCACACACTCTCCACTCTCTAACCCCACATAGGCCCTCCCATTTCTTTGCCTGCTTCTCCTCTCTGTCCTCCCGCACCCCCCTCCCTCTCCCAGGGCTCCTGTGCATATCTTAAAGAGGGGCTGTGCAAGGGGTCGCTGAGTTTGGAGAGGGCAGGCACATTGGATAATCTGGATATCCTGCTCATCCTTGCTGGATACGTATTGGTGCACATAGCGTTCATCTGCTTTTTCTTGACTTCTAAAGCCTTGGCTCTCGATCTTGTGAGCCCTACCATCTAGGAGACCTTTCCTCTTCGTGAAAAGAGAAAAATAGCGATTCTCTTCCTTATCCTTGCCTTGGTACCCTCATACTTATCCCTACTATAGTGCTAGAACGGCACGAATCGAAAGACATAAGCCAAGAGTTTGTGAAGAGGACAGGTGGCGCATTGGACGATACATTTGTTTTCATCAGGCAAAGACGATTCGACTCTTCATCGCGCCAGACACTGATATCGATGCTGCTCAGCGCTGGACTTACTGCCTCAGAATACGAACGCTGTCGATGTCTTGCTCCAATCAGAAGGTTCCAAACTCTTTCTTCTATCGTTTTACGCAGGATGTCTTTGTTGCATTTGCCAATAAATGGGCCTATGGTCGGGTCGTATGTGTCCTCGAGGGTGACTACAGTGATAAGGCGCTGCTCAGCGGAGCCATAGTTCACGTCTCCGGCCTGGTGGATGGAAGGAATGCTGCTGCAAATGATAACTCGAGGGAAACCTGGTGGACCTCAGAGAATATTCAAATGTCTGGAAATGGGAGCTGCAAACGCAAAAAGTCCCCGCCATGCTTCTATCGCACCGCTGTCCTGCTCGGCGTTCTCGATCCATGCAGTGCTGAACCATCTTTGCTGCAGTGCCTTCGTCTCGCCTAGCTCCATCACGTCGTGTGCGCGCAAACAGGCGACCCAGGGTACGTCGTCGACTAGCCCTGCGATATCGCCAGACGGAACGAAAGTAGATCAGAGTCGTCCTGCTGGTGGGGCTACCGTCACATCGTCGTTGACCGAGTCGATCCCCGTTGGAGAGAGGGGTTGCGCGCCCAAGGACTCGTCGATGGGTTCAACCAAGGTTACTCTATGCACATGGCGCGACGGTGTACTCTATGTACTACTTGTCCCGTGACTTCCTCATCATGTGACCTCCGCCAGCGTCGACCCCCGAAACATCACCGACTAGTCACGAAGAAACTTCCGCGTGTGATATTTAAAGTCAGTCCACGTCCAGAGACATTAAGACGGACTGTTTCCAGGCTCGCATTCGGGGGAACACTGGAGCATCAGGGGTCGATCAGCGTGGATGTTTGTAAGGTCTGTCAGTTATGGTACTCTAGTCCTAACTGAATGCGTTCATGGTCTTTGAGCCAGACCTTCGTTTATGGAATCCACGTCCTCATCCATGAAGGCTGGAGTCGATAGTCAGAGTGGGTGTGAAACTACTTTGCTATTGCATTTCATGGGTCCCCCGGTGGTGGACGTCGTCTCAGGGCGGATCCAGATCATAAAAGGTGACCATAGATGCCCCGCCGCTGTCATGATCCTGGGACTTTTCATCACGTCTGAAGCCTGATTCGATAAAATCACCGTTGTGCTGCTACATATTCCTACCTTGGCAACCAGTCCCTGTGGCATTTCAGTATCCAGGTAGAAGCAACTGTACTGTACAGTACTTACTAGAGCATCAGCCTAAGATCGTGGTTGCGGTTGCATCCGTGATAATCGCGGGATCGTATGTCTATATGTAGTGCAAGCCAGCACCTCCCCATCAAGGATTTTTTTCTGGAATTTTTTGATTTTTTTTTTGGAAGGAAACCCATCATTTGTTTCACTTTTTCAGGGTTGAGCGAATTTGTATGCACCTCCAAAGCGAATTTCGAATTAGCACGGATCAGACCAATGGGATAGCACAAATTTCATTCATCAACGACTATCTACAAGGGGCAGAAATAAACGCAAAGCGAGAAGATCTCAGAAGTCAGCCGCGTTGATCCCGACACTTTATGTGATCCAACCTTTACTCCTACATGAATGCCGAGCTAAGCGAGTGGCGCAACAGACGATGGTAAACCGTGACTTTCGGGACTCGGATCAGGTACGCCCCGGGCCCGCTGCGCGTCCACACGTCACCTGGTATGGGCGCTGGGTGGCTGTCCATCATCCTCTTTCTGATATTAGTTTCAAGACTGTTCAAAAAAGCTTGTTCCCTGGTGCCTTGATGCTGTCTCACTTTCAAATATTCGTCGGTATTTCTGTCATTGTTGGCGATATATGAGTACATACAGGTGTGCTTCTTTCCACAGAGATTCTGAAAACTTGCTGACCTCACTACAAGGCTGGGTCTCAACGTTAAACAAGCAGTATATGCAGTCGAAAATGATCGCCGTGTACAACCTGTGTGACGGGGAGGAGTAGGAGGTCATGTGATTACTATAGTATTCGGAATCCTATAACTATGCAATAGGGTTTGTCTCATTCGTCGGATTGACTTGAAAATTGAGAATGAGAAGCACACAATGATAGTTCATATCACAACTGTTTTTGGAGTCATAAAAAAATATAATTTACAAAAGACTGGTTTTGTTTGTTCCCTGCCAAATCAATTGATGGGAAGTGATGACGCGCACCGAATTGAAGTGCGAACTACTGCTTATAGATATACGGTCAATAACACTACAACAGCCCTCGGACCTAATGGGACAACATAGCTACAGACGGGTTCAGTTACAATCCGGATGCCAAGGCCCGCTTCGAAGGAAGGGAAAATATCAATCATGATACTGATACATCCTGCACGGACAATCGTCCCCGCTTCTCAGGATTGCTCGATGCCAGCGTTGCGGTTGACTTGTCTTCGCGTGATACATCAAAGAAATTGCTGTCCGAGGAACTCCCAGTGGTCGTAACTAGGATAGAATGTTGAGCAGTTGGTGGAGGGCGGGCAAATACCATAGTTGACGGGTGATTGCGCGTCTCAAGGCCAGGGTGAGATATTATGTCCGCGGCACTCATTCGCATCGTGACGACGACAAAGATAGCCGTTGGGTATATGCCCTGATGACAAGAATTGACTTCTCGTCCGACAAAACTCGGGGGGAGAGAAAGCTTACGACGAGTTGAACAATCATGGAACGGAAGTAAAGCACCACGGGCGAGTTCAATGCCGCAACGATGACAAATGTCAGCTGCCAAGGGTAGGATCAGTTCAATTGTCATGTAAAGGAGACGATTAAAACGTACCCAAATGCAAAAGTAAAATGCACCAGACTCGACCAAGAAAATGAGGGCGCTCTCTGCTTTGCTTGTAGCATTCTCCTTGCCGAATTGAGAGCGCAGGGAGCGCCAGTTCTGCCTGGAAGACGCGCCCCATCATGCAGTACACATCAACTAGAGCAGGACTAACATACCATACTCGAATGAAGATTAGGCACGTAGACCAGAGATTGGTACAGATACTGAAACCCCAGATACACCATTTGAGGGTATAGCTGATATTCATCTTGTGCGCCGACTTAGTTGTGAAGCCTTCATATGCAAATGCGGCGCTAGCGATGGAAGTTACTAGCAAATAGAGGTGTCATTTGGAAGACGTTCGCCTGGTGACCTGATCATGCTCACCGAGTGTACAGAGGAGGAAGATAAGTGGAGGGATGAACAAGGTGAATCTGCGGTTCCATAATACCCAGGCTCGCCACAAGACAATACCATCGCTGAAAAGATACTTCACTGGGGTTAGCATCCGCTTATGTTAGGTCGTCAAGGAGCGGCGCACATTGACCGCGGGCAAGTATATCAGAGCCACCACTTCAGAGGGCGGTACGACGACGTTGCCAACCGTCGACCATCTGACGACAGTGGCCATGCTGAGGGCCCAGTGAGTCGCACAGACCGCGTACATGACTACGGACACGGCCAGCATAGTATTTCTTGTGCGGTTGGACAGCCCCTTGCGCCTAACATTCTCGTGAGAATAGGAAACCACAAGCGACTTGCAGAGATACTTACAGCATGAAAAAGATAGAGAAGGCAAACAAAGCCGAGTACACCCCTTGAATCTCCCGTCTCGGTGACACAGGTAGGGTGTCAAGAAGCAGAGACGCACCAAAGAAGAATGTCTCGCATAGCTCAGCGGCCACTGGCGGGACGAAGGGGTTCATCGCTGCGGTGTTGTTCGGCATCGGAACGAGGGATGGTCGAGAAAGGCTGGAGACGGCAGGGAACGTAGTTAACTCGGTGTGCACTTGGGTAGTACTGAAGCATCGATGTGGTATTTTATAGGACGAGGAGCAACTTTTTGGGAACCGGCGGATGAGCTTACATGGGCCGCATTAGATGAAGTTGTCAACGCCTGTGCCATTACGAGCAGCGAACAATGTACCCGGAGTATGGCAACATACCGGATGTAGTAGTAGGAGTGACAAGCTAACTAGTATCAGGGTAACCAGGGTACGGCTTTGGCCTTATGGCATCAAATAGGGTAATGTATGGACGATAATGGGCGATGGTATTGATGGACTGGCAGGCCCAGGGTCTCCGTAGAAAGTCATGGGCGAAAACTGTGAAGTCGGAGACAGTGGCAGCCCTAAGGGATCTGATAGCCGATCAGCTTACGACCAAGACCGTGACGGAACGGACATACAAGGAACATTACTCTGTTTGTAATCGCGCTACATAGGGCAATGATATCTACGTTTTTATTGGAATCGGAAAAAGGAAAAAAAAGATCCGAAGAGCTATCCGAAGAGCTATCATCATGATGGCAAGTGCCAGCACCAGTGGCTCCAGCTGTTCTTCTAGTACTGCTACCTGGCCCACGCTCGATCATGGATTCCCCCGATTATTCTAACCCCACCCTAAGGTCCCTAACCGCCTTTCTGCGGGATGTTCGCATTCAATAAGCATATCAGGACTAGGATTTGTCCCACATATTCAAATGCCCAGAGACCCTGAGCCGTATTGGGCTCCTCGGTCCGAGTGACTGATAGCAGCATGATGATGCGAATGTGGCATGATAGGTGTCGCTGATGGATAGACTTCTATATGAAAAATGAATGACCCAACTGACCGGGACATTGTGTCAGGTCCGAAGTCTGAACCTTCGATGAATCACCCCCGAGCCACCACATGCGCCCACGGCGGCAATCAGTCCCCGACGTGTTTCAGTATCTAGTGAGAAAAAACACAGTTCGAATTAGCACAAAATCAAGGGAGAGCTAGCATGTTAGGGACGGTCAGAGTAGAGCTTCGAGGACCGAGGTGACTTCGGACGGGCTTCAGACAGTGGGCTTCGAACACGTGAAGTCACAGCTTTGAAGCGTCGAGTCGAGGAAGCGGCTTCGTAATCACATGACCTCCTGCTCCTATCCCGACCTGGAACATTAGCTGGTACGGCGATAATTTTTGACTGCATATGCTGCTTGTTTAATATTTAGGCCCAGCCTTGTATTGAGATCAGCAAATTTTCAGAATCTCTGTGCCAGTGGAAAGGAACATACCTGTATGCACTCACAGTATATCGCCAACAATGACAGAAATACGGACGAATATTTGAAAGTGAGACAGCCTCAAACCACCCTGGAACAAGGTTTTGAGCAGTCTTGAATTTCGTCAGCAAGACCATCAAATCCTAGCAGATATTGTCAAGGAGAAATGTTTACTCCCACTTGGCACTTAATGCGGACGGTGTTGGATGATAACCCGGACAGCCACCCAGCGCCCATGCCAGGCTGACGTGTGGACGCGCAGCGGGCCCGGGGCGTACCTGATCCGAGTCCTTAAAGCTTATCATCGTCTGTTGTAACACTCGCTTAGCTCGGCATCTATGTGGGGGTCAAGGTTGGATCACATAAAGTGTCGGGATCAACGCTGCTGGCTTCTGAGATCTTGATGATTTGATATCGACGTCTTATTCAATTCACAAATTATGTGGATAAGGATGTGAAGCTCACTACCTCACGAAGGGGTGGTCAGACTCGGAGTAGGTGTTGCTTCACCTCCGCTTTCAAGTTGAGCTCAGCTTCAAGACCTGAAGCTGGATCTGAAGCTACACCCGAAGCCACGTTGAAGCCTCTACTCTGACCGTCCCTATTATCATTTGGATTTCGCTTTCGGCCAGGGGTCCTCGGAGGGGTGTCACCTGTGCGATAGAAGCAATTATGCAGATTAGAGCACAGATCATAGTTGCATCGGTGATGAACGCGGGATCTTATGTCCCGACAATGTAGCTCGTATTTCGTCGTGGCTTGCTAGAGTTGATTAGCCAGACCCTTTGGATTCACAAACCCCCTGGTATTGAGTGCGAACTACTGTTTATATATATACGGCCGGTAAGACTACAGCTGTCCTCGGCCTTAAGGGCATAGCCCGACACTAACGGGTTTAGTTAACAATCTGGAAGCCAAGGCCCGCTCCAATCATGACACATCCTGCTCGACGATCTTCCTTCCCTTTTCAGGATCACTCCGCGCCAGTGTTTCAATGGACTTCGCGTGATCCTACAAGGGAACCGCTGTCCGACGAACTCCCAACGGTCATAGCTAGCATAAAATGTTGAGCCAGTTGGCGACGAAGATGTAAATACCATAGTTGACAGGTGATGACGCATCTCAAGGCAAGGGTGCGATAGGATGTGTGCGACACTTATTTGCATCGTGATGACGACAAAGATAGCTATTGGATAGATGCTCTGGTGTCAGGAATCGACCTTTAGTTTGATTAAACGCGGATGGAATGAGATCTTACGACGAGTTCGACGATTGATGTACGAAAGAGCAGCACTACTGGCGAGGTTACTAACGAAGTTATGATAACGTCACCTGCCAGGGGCTAGGATTAGTTCAATTATCGGGTAAAGGAGCCGAGTAAAATATGCCTAAATGCATAGATAAGGTGCACCAGACTCGACCAAGAAGATGAGCACGCGCTCTGCTTTGCTTGTAGCATTCTCCTTGCCGAGTTGACGGCGCAGGAAGCGTCGCATCATGTAGGACATATCCATCAGATGGGACTAATGTACCATGCTCGAATGAAGATTAACCACGTATCCCAGAGATTTGTACTGATAGTGAAACTCCAGAGAAACCATTTGAGGGTATCTGTCTTGCGCACAGACTTAGTTATGGAGCCTACGTATGAAGGTGCGGCAGCAGCGACGGAAAGTACTGGCAAATAAAAGTGTCATCTAGAAGACGTTCGCCAGGTGATGTGACGATGCTCACCGAGTGTAGAAAGGAGGAAGATGAGCGGGGGGATGAACAAGACGAACCTGCGGTTCCATAGTATCCAGGTTCGCCACAGGACAATACCATCGCTGAAAAAAATACTTCACTGGGATTAGCATCCGTGTATGTTATGTCGTCAAGGAGTATCGCATATCGCACATTGACCGCGAGTCAGTATATCAGAGCCACCACTTCAGAGGGCGGTAAGAAGCCGTTGCCAACGCTTGACCATCTGACGACAATGGCCATGCTGAGGGATCGGTGAGTCGCAGCGGCCGCGTACATGATTACGGACACGACCAACAGAGTATTTCTAGTGTGACTGGACAACCTTTTGGGCCTTGCATTCTTGGGAGAATTGGAAACCGCAAACGGTTGGCACGGACACTTACAGCGTAAAAAAGATCGAGAAGGCAAACAAAAAGCCTAGTAAACCTCTGGAATTTCCTGTCCCAGACACAGTGTGGGGTTTCAAGAAGCAGACACGCACCAAAGAAGAACGTCTCGCATAAGTGAGCGGCCAGAAGTGGGACGATGGGATCCATCACTGTGCCTGCTACTCTCCTTGTCTCTCCTTTCACTATCTCCACAACCACCGCCGCAGTTCGTGAGCTCGGCCATGGCATGAACTCTGCGGCTCACCGCGCCGTAGCACCATTTCTAAGCCACATCACTGTCCTCGTCGGTGGCCCTACCTCGCCGCGTTGCGCCGCCACCGGTGCCGCAATCTGTGCGTCAACGAGGTGTCGCCTGTCGTGCCGCTGCTTACACCGCCGATGCGCGCGATCCAGGTAGCCTGGGGGTTACAACTGGACGAGGTATGCGTCAAAGGTGAGGGTGCGGTGTCATGTGCGCAAGAAGCGCGAGTTGTGTTGGAGGTGGAGGCCCAAGCGACGGAGAAGCGCGCTACTGTACGAAACCGTCAGCTCCACTTCCTCGGAGATAGGTATGTGAATAGTAAGGGAAAGACACGGAAAGTGACGTCGTAGGGGAAGAGATGGCAGGCGGTCCGTCGCCGATCGCCTTTCTGGCCACGTCGTGGATAAGCGCGAGCCTGAGAAGATCCCGAGCACACGACCCATAGGCACACCGGGCTTGTCAGTGACGTCGTCCGGCATCTCTGCAGCCCAGCGCCAAGGATGCGCTTGTTCGTAAAAACCGCGTGCTCGGTAAGCATATGGTCCAGTGTTGAGCAGAGGATGTACGCCTTCGAGCACGATTAGACGGCTAGATGGCCAAAGAATGGGCATGCAATCAGACGAGTCAAACATGCTTTCGGGAGGCTGGAAAGAAGGGCCCACGACGGTGGCCACCAAAAAGAACAAGATACAACACCTTTCTTCTTAAATCCGATTACGGCCTGCCAATCGCTGCCCTTCTCGCCTGTCTGCGCCCCCGCTTCTTCCTGGCCTTTCCTAGCCCACGGCGCCGCATATGGTATCGTGCGTGGCAACGCGCACCAGCAACTCGTCGAGCTCCATGCCGAACGTGTTGTCCAGGATCGTCTACACTTCAAAGCCAGCTCTGGATGTGCTGCGCTGCAAGTCGTTCACTTTCTTCTCGTCATTAAGTCAGCCGCAGGAACCACGATGGTGATGGAGCCACGAGTTCCCCCCTGCCGCATAGCTTTTTTTTTTTGAGAATCGATCCTGGTGGAACAGGATGCGCCTTTCCTCTTGGAGGAGCACAAGCTGCACCGGATTGGTCCCGCATATCTTCGGTCCTGCTCATTGTAAGGTGGGCCGTGCCGTTGCGCTCGGAATCAGACGCTTCGGGGCGCCCGTCACACCAATCCGAGTCGTCCTTCCGTTCCGCGGTTTGTCTTTTCAACTTCATTGACGCGTTCCGAAACCCTCCCTCGTTCAAGAGCCGTGACAAAATTCGAATGGAGACTAGCATCGTACTCCCTTCGTTGTGTTACCTTTACTTTCCCCATTGCTCCTAGTCGATCACTCTCATACATTTACACGAGCGTCACCGTCTCCTTTATTACTTATACAAGCCATTCCTTTGCTCTAGATGCATCCTACCTTACCCGGACAACGTCCCTCGACATCACGAAAGCCGTCGGACATCCATTCAGTTCCATCTCGTAGCCCCGCACCCGACGTCCCCTACACTCCCCGCATCGCTGTCTTCGCTGACAGGCCGTTTCGCCATCATATTCCCCCCTCTTCGTGCCTTGGTCATAACATCAGCCGAGTCGCGGACATACATTGACGCGCTCACTTGTATATAAGTTACAGTACAGTAGAAGCCCTGCTGAAGAGCAGTGAATCCTCATTGGACTTTCCCTGCGTTCTAAAAGTCTCTGCGTGATTTCTTTTTCCTTCCTGGCACCCTCTCCTCGATCGTTAAATCTGTGCTACTGCGCCGTCGCACGCCCATGGTCGAACGACTGGGGTCACTGTTCTCTCACTTTCCCTGTCTTGTCTTGCCCTCTGCCGCCGCCGCATCCATCGCTTCGGTCGACGTCCTCGGTCTCGTATCGGTCGCGGATGAGCCCTCCCTGCCTCGTCCCGGTAACCTCCTCTTCTTGCCTTGAGCTGCAAGGCAACCCCCCCCCCCCACGGACTCGCGCGCGCCATTGGTGCTCGCTTCATCACGTAGAGTTAAGGAATCTGAGGTTGGCAATATACAGTACGGCACCAGCGGTTCGTCTGGACTCGTCGTCGTCATTTTCACTGAGGATCATGGTATCCAGCCCGCGTACTACATTCTATGATCAAAGAGGTCATGATTACAGTCAGGATTTACAAAGGATTTACATTCCTGCGACATGGGCTCCCTGGCGATTGTGATGTATAGTATATACATGCATCAGGGTGAAACGATCATTCCACAAAATCGAAAATTACAGGGTATAAACTTGGTATACATGGTCCACAAAGAGAAGGGGACGAGAGATATAGTTGGCAAAACCGTGGGGACGAAAGGAGATGGAAACTAAGAGATACGTGGCAACCGTGAAGATGCGAGCCGAGTATGAGTCCTTGTGGCCTCTGCAACTGATGTGCGTCATGCCTGGTATCGCGATCTCATCAATGACTGGGATGATGGGAGCTAGAGTAGGCGGAGATGATAGCGGGAGATGAACAACTCTATGTCGATGAAGACATGCTGGGTATCACGGTCATTTGGCCATTCGATGAGGTGATCCCACACTCCGTTGCTCACGACCGTGGTGGGTCGAAGGCAAACAATGAGTCATCGACTATGCTCAGAGTTATGGGGCAGTCAGCTCGCTGTCGTTCGTTGATGAACGAGATAAATGCATTATCATTGTCGCCTCCTGCAGAATATCCAAGCTCCTCCAGGTTGGGTAACAACTCCAGAGGCGGTTCTCCGTCATCCGGTTGTAGAGAACGAGAGACCTTCGTGACAAGGTTGTTTTGCACATGAAGTGTGTTCACATTGCTGAACAGCCTAAGAAGCTCGCGCCATTGTGTGCGGTCAAGTTCATTGTGCAGCTCTGATGATCGATCATGCGGTCCGCAAGAGAGCGCAAGTTGCTCCACTGCGGAAAGTACTGGGCGAAGTGCATCGAGAGTCTGCAGTACGGAGGCTACCTGCCAGCTGAGGGGTCCCGATACGATCCAAATTTCGAATGGACTGACAGTTCCTTTCCCGTGTTGGTATCCCTTCAATAAAAAGGACTGGCTTTTGAAACCAAGGAGGACAGTGCGAAATCCGAGATTACCCGATGCGCTCACAAACTGCAAGAGGTGTGGAACGGCGACGGGGGTGAGCTGAGGAAAAAGATTGATGCTGAGCGTCTTGAGGAGAGGGGCGCTGATCTGAGTAAAAAGGCCATCCAAGTAAGTGCTGACACCGCGGAACCAAAACCAGCGAAGGTTAGGAAGTTTGACCTGCGTCATGAGTGGGATATTTAACAGTTGGCTGTCAACATCAAGATTGATGAGATGAGGATCGAATGCAATTGCAAGTGACTCCAGCTGGGGTATGAGTGAAAGTTGTGTGAATAAAGAACTTGGGCTGAAGTATGTGGTTGAGGGGATATTGTAAAGTGCGAGGGTGACGAGGTTCATGGCAGTTGTAAATGGGAATCCTATTGCAGGGACAGCGCCCCACAGGGCGAGGTAGCGTAGATGGGGTGCTTGAAATGTTTCGGGAAATGTCAAGCTTCCGCTGTCGTCCTTAGCTTGGATATACAGGCGTTCCAGAGTTGAGAATTGCTTATCCATGGCCGTGATTAGCCGTCGCAAATCCGTAGTTGACATTATGAGGGCGATATGGCGCACTCGGTCGCAGTGCTGGAGGGCATGCAGTATACCTTCTTCATCTTCTACAGTTAGTTTACGGTAGTATTCGATGGCGAGCGGAAAGGGTGGTGAATATGTTAGCATGTTCGCCACAGGTGTGCCAGGTCGGCAAAAAAGACGAAGACGCAAGCGTGATGGTGACGTAAGGATGAGATATCGCCACTGTCGGCAAACATGGGCAGGTTTATACCACCAACGTAAATTTTGGTAGAGCCCGGGCCACCAGATCGAGATTTTGCCATTCTCCTCTTCATCCCGGATGCTGTTGCCGGGTTCACAAAAATAGAATATGTCGAGGAGCACATCATCGTTGAGTATATAGATGGGTGAATGTCGTCTTCTGCCAGTTGGCCCTATTTACTAAGTTGATAAAAACTGCACTGGCAAGAGCAGTGCTAAGTTTAGGACTCACGACTTAAGGCACGTCGGTCAAGTTTTCCAATGAACGGAAGAGAAATGACGGAAGACGAGCAGCCAGGCATGCAAGGGAGTAACGACGAGGATGTGGTTCAGGGTTGAAGTAGGCAGGCGTATCATGGTGGTGGAGCAGCGGCGGCGGCGGTGTATTGGTGGCGCGCTAGACACGGGATGTGCCGAACGATAGTGGACACAGGCGCTTCGACAGTCGCGGCCTCGTGTCACGGTAATGTAACTTAGTCTCCTCACCGTCTCTGAATTTCCTCAGTCATCAGGGCCAACTAGTGATTTCCATATATATTGCAAACACGAAGAAAGCATTCTATGATCTGCCAGTGATAGTAGCGGCGTACTAGCAGTGCCAGCCGACCGACTCTAAACCCGCCCGTACGTCAGAAAGCAGAGACCAAAAGTCATGCAGCACGATCTCACCGCGATCGTTGTCACCAGCATCTGCACTGCTACTTATATGAAGGGTAACCTTGGCCGCATGGATCTCCCAGAGGCGGTCAATGCTTCAAGGTGACCGGGTCATGAACACTGAGCCATCGGCTCGAGTGCAGTCCGATCCCTCGAGAGGGTGAATGCGGAAGGGAGGGAGGAGGCAGATGCGTACTGCGAGATCGCGAGGACTCGGATGTGTGCACCAAAAGGTGCTTGCGCCGGCGCTGGCGCAGAGGAGAGCGGCGGCGGGACGAGGACCATGGGGATTGGGATTGCTGCTATGGTTGCGATGGCGACTCCGGTTCTTAGTAACGACTGCGGTTGTATTGACAGTGGGGCTAATTGATGAGCGTCGAGGTTGCTTGCCGCACGCACCAGCAGTGCTGCTGGACGTGAGGGCTGAGATGGTGTGGGGACGAGTGGCGGAGCGGGTCAACCGTCTATAGCGTTCCAGGAGCATTCTCATCCGTATTCAAGGTTACATAGTACGCACCACCCGTCCTCTGCCAGTCAGTGAGTGGGTACTTATCCCCTCAACTTGTGTAGCCTTAGCGCCGGACGGTCCCACAGCCACCTCCCCCGATCTCAGGAGTCGGTCGGGCGGCGTATGTACAGTACAGTAATATCTTGGGTTCCTATCTCCTCAGACTACCAAAGTCCCGATATAACTTCAATCATTTCAGTACTGACGTTGATTGGATCCAAGATGCTGGCGAAGAGGCTGCTATTAACCGAGCTTGAGGTCCTACCGAGTTTCACAAGCGAAAGGTGTCAAAGGACTGGTCCTCCCGGGGCGTGGGCCTGGTGTTGACGCACTTGCAAACGTCCTCGAGAACCTCATACAGAGTTTTCCGAACTCTGCGCTGCCAACATTATGGATGTTACGAGAACAGCAGAAGCTAGTCACCGCAGGGCTGCAGGTATGCCGTATCACGTTCGTGTGCGATTGTTATCGATGGGTTGATTGGGTAACCCGTCGTAGTTGCCGCCGACGTTCGTCGGTGTTCGCCTAGAGACCCCTGAGCCCGATCTCGCAAGCCAAGGAATAAGCCGAAGATGGCCAAGAGTCAAAAGACGGAGGGCCGAGTAAATGAGAGACGAAGGATCTTCCCGATTCCGAGGATTTAGCATATGAATGAGGTATCTCAAGAAAATCCCTCGCTTATATTACAGTGTGCGAGTTGATTAGTAGATTCTCATTCCTACGAGCTGTATATATGAGGTAATCAGAAGTCCTCATTCCTCGCAAGCCATCGTCACTTACAGCACTAAACTGTAACGCCAGAAAGGTGCCCGCCTGCAGCACGTTCGACGCCTTTCAGCAGCGCCGCCAGCCTCTTTATCGCTCCCCCCCTCCCCACCTCCGCCAACACCGGCACTACCTCCCGCACCGCCGGCGCCACCACCACTGCCGCGACTTGCGGGCTCAGCCATGAACTCCGCAACGGACTGCGCGACTGCCGCCTCGCCAATTTCCGCCGCTGCGCGCGGGCCCCAACGCCACTCCCAAGCCACATCGCTGTCCTTGCCGCCGCCGCCACCATCACCCCGCCTTGCCGCGTTGCGCCACGACCGCAACCACGACCACGCTTTCTGTGAGGTGCCTCTAGCGCCGTCGATGTGCATGCGGTCCAGGTAGCCTTGGCACCGGAGCTGGTGGAGGTATGCGTCGAAGGTGAGTGTGTAGTGCTGTGTGTGCGTGGGGAGCGCTAGTTGTGCCGGAGGGCGTAGGTGCAAGCGACGGAGAAGTGCGCAAAGATCCACTGTCCAAAACCGTTAGCTCGGCTTCCTCGCGAGTAGGTAACGAGTAAAAGGGGAGGGATGGGGAGTGGGGGGTAAGAGAAAGGACGGCAGACGCACTGTCGCTGATGACCTTGCCACTCGCAAGGATGAGGGCAAGGATGACGTGCAAGATTCAGAGCATGGCGAGCTGGTCCGCGGTGTTCCACGCGATGAGGCTACTGTACGTACGCACGCCAGGCTCAGTATCATTGACATCGTCCGGAGCGTCTGCAGCCTCCACCTCAAGGGGGCGTCAATGCGGCGCGCTCGATGAGCACGGGGTCCAGCGTGGAGCGTATGATGCACGTCTTCGAACTCTGTGAGATGGCTGGACAAAGCCAATGGGCACACAATCAGACAACCACGCACCAGGAAGGCAGCTAGAAAATACTTACAACACCTTTCTTCCTGAGTCCAGTGACAGCCTGCCGATCGCCACCCTCCTCGCCGTTCTGCGTCCCCGCCTTCTCCTTGCCCGTGCAACCGCCGGCGATATCGTGCATGGCAGCGTGCGTCAGCAGCTCGACGAGTTCCATGCAGAACGTGCTGCACAGGATGGACTGCGCTTCTTCAAATACGGCCTTGAATGCGCATCACTGCGAACCCATAACATTATCATCGCGTCAGCGGGAACCAATGAGGGTGCATACTTGGCGCGCCGCGTACCTTTTTTCGAGATTTCGTCCCGGCGAAGTGGGATGCGCCTTTGCTACTGGAAGAGTGCGAGCCGCACCAGATTGATCGCGCGTTTCCTTAGGTCCTACTCGTATCTAATTTAGTAAGGAGCTGTGCACTGACAATGAATACTGCATGTACGATACTAGTGTCGTCTGGACCAGGTTCTGCCCCATCCTCATTTTGGGCCACAACCACCGCTATCCTCGTCGACATCGTCTTCGACGCGTCGCTGGCTACATCCGTTGCACCACGTCAGTGTCTGCGAAGGTTAGCGTTGTGGGCGTGAATGGCCCGCGCGTGGCATTCGTATAATATGAGTACAATAGTCGCCGGTTTGCTTCGAAAGTTAACCGGGGGGAGACTACTGTAAGTGAAGCGAACAGAGGATGTCGAAGTGCAGAAAAGGCCCTGACACCTCGTGACCTCAGCCGACACTTATGACACCACAGTAGTGTCGATTTTGATCGACATCAACCTTCTTAACCTTTTTTGACCAAGTGTCGATGTGACCATGACAAGGCTGACTGGGCGCGCAAACAGGCGGGCCGGGGAGTGTTGTCATGCTGCAATGTCGCCGGACGGACGGAACGAAAGTGGATCAGAGTCGTCCTGCAGGTGGGGCTGCTGTCACGGTCGCGTCATCTTCCCCGATTCAATCCCCGTCGACTGTGTGCATGCTCGCATTTCGGAGGCACACTGGAGCATCTTGAGGCAGGCGCCGATCAGAGCGGATGAATGTATAGTAATGTCTGTTACTCTATCATCCCAATGCGTTCTACTGTATTAGGACGTGATCGAATGATCAATGTCCGATCGTCCCGAGACACGTCCGAGCTTTGCCCATGATACGTCCGAGTTTTGCCCACGATACGCCCGAGCACATACATTTGGCATGCATACCGTACAGATAGATAAAAAGGACGATAGTACGATACAGAGAACCCTCAGCTTGGTATATTATAGCTGAGGGTAAGTACGCTCGTCTCCATACCACACCTTACAATCGCTTACATGCATACTAGTTCACACGTCGCGTTCATGTCCCTTAAGCCAGGCTCGGACAACCTCGTTTATGGAATCCATGTCCCCACCTGTGAAGGCTGGACTTGATAGTCAGAGTGAAATGAAACTACTTAACTATTACTATTCATGGGTCCCCCGGTGGTGGACATCGTCTCTGGTCAGATGCCATGAATGTTGATCATACTATTAATTAGATTGAAATAGTAGTGGTAACGCCGACCTGTGATAGATGGCTTGTAGCATATAAGGAGGCCGTAGACGCCCAGTAAAACAAAACTACAGTAGTACATGTAATACTGTATGTATGAGCCAAGACTACTGTAGTTGTGGACTGGACAGCCAACCACGGTAAATCTTGCAGTGTCAGATCTAGCGACCCAGACAGATGAAAAAAAAAAAAAAAACACGAAAAATGCCTTTCCGATGATTTTCCCACAGGATCTGGGGGATGGCCAAATCTGAAAATTCTAAGGCCCTGTTCGATTGAAGTGATCTCGGATTATAATCCAGTCTGAAGCTTGCTTCGATAAAATCATCGCCGCGCTCCACATGTTGTACTCCCACTGTGGCAATCAATCAGCCCCTGTAGCATTTCATTATTCAACAATGACAGAACAAATTCAGGGGTGGGCTAGCGTTATCCCTCTCTTGGTCAGGCGACCTCGAACTGAAAAAATGCGGTAGTGTGATAGAAGCAACTGTAGAGCATCAGATCGTGGTTGCATCCGCGATGATCGCGGAATCGTGTGTCTCGTCCCGGGAACTTGGCTCGTATTTCGCCGACGCTTGCCTCGACCCTTTGTATTCACCCAACCCGTAGGTGCGAAATACTGCTGATAGATATACGGTCAACAAGACTACAACGGCCCTGGAGCCGAATGAAATAACCCGATTAGACAGTTCAGTTGCAACTTGGATGCCAGGCCCGCTTCGAAGGAAGGAACGATATCAATCATGGACAATCTTCCCTCCCTTCTCAGGATCACTCGATGCCAGTGTTCTGCTTGACTTGTCTTCGCGTGATCCTACCAAGGAATCTCTGTCCGAGGAACTCGCAGTGGCCGTAACTAGTATAGAATGTTGAGCAGTTGGCGGCGGGC
Organism: Russula sp. MG48; assembly: GCA_003313725.1. NCBI lineage: Eukaryota > Fungi > Basidiomycota > Agaricomycetes > Russulales > Russulaceae > Russula > Russula sp. MG48. The sequence goes on along the minus strand of QLOS01001924.1, from coordinate 7,176 downwards.
GGGCAAATACCATATTTGACGGGTGACAGTGTTGTGTGTCAAGGCCAGGGTAAGATAGTATGTCTGCGGCACTCATGCGCATCGTGACGACGACAAAGATAGCCGTTGGGTAGATACCCTGGTGGCAGGAATTGACTTCATCTGACAATACTCGGAGGGAGAGAAATCTTACGACGAGTTCAACGATGATTGTACGGTAGAAAAGCACCACGGGCGAGTTCAACACCGCAACGAGGACGAACGTCAGCTGCCGGGGGTAAAATTAATATACTTGTCAGGTAAAGGAGACGATTAAAATGCACCCAAATGCAGAAATAAAATGCACCAGACTCGACCATGAAGGCGAGCGCGCTCTCTGCTTTGCTTGGACCATTCCCATTGCTGAATTGAGATCGCAGGAAGCGTCTGTGTTGCCTAGAGGACGCGTTGCGTGACGCAGCACACACCAACAAGAGCGGGACTAACGTACCATGCCCGAATGAAGATTAAGCCCGTAGACCAGAGGTTTGTACTGATAGTGAAACCCCAGATACACCATTTGAGGGTATAGCTCATAGTCATCTTGCGCACCGACTTAGTTGTCATGCCCTCATATGCAAATGCGGCGCTAGCGACGGAAGTTACTGGAAAATGAAGGTGTCATATGAAAGACGTTTGCTTGGTGATCTGATAATGCTCACCTAGTGTACCGAGGAGGAAGGTGAGTGGGGGGATGAACAAGATGAACCTGCGGTTCCATAATACCCAGGCTCGCCACAGAACAATACTATCGCTGAGAAAATACTTCACCGGGATTAGTATCGGTGTATATTAGGCCGTCAAGGGTCAACGCACATTGACTGCAGGTAAGTATATCAAGGCCAGCGCTTCAGAAGGTGTTAAGAAGACGTTGCCAACCCTCGACCGTCTAAGGGTCACGGCTATCTCGAGGGCCCAGTGACTCGCAGCGGCCGCGTACATGACTACGGACACGACCAGCATAGTATTTCTTGTCCGACTGGACAGCCCTTTGCGCCTAGCATTCTTGTGAGAATTGGTAACCGCAAGCGACTAGCACGGATACTTGCAACATGAAAAAGGTCGAGAAGGCAAACAATGCCGTGTACACCCCTGGAATCTCCTGTCTCAGCGACACTGGGTAAAGTGTCAAGAAGAAGAGACGCACCAAAGAAGAACGTCTCGCATAGCTCAGCAGCCAGAGGCGGGACGAAGGGATTCATCACTACAGTGTGGTCTGGCATGGGAACGAGGGATGGTCGAGAAAGCCGGGAGACGACGGGGAACGTGGTTGAATAGGTGGGCACTTGGATACTGGGGCATCGATGAGGTGTTTAATAGGACGAGGTGCAGCTTTGTAGTAGTGATATGGACGGAACGGGCCGACGAGGCCCCACTAGATGAAGCTGTCAACCAAGGTTTACGCCTATGCCGCATTCCACCTGGGATCAGACAGATGTGGAATGAGTGATGCTATCAAAGGTGCACTGCTTGGTCCGGACTTATTGAAGAGCAGCGAACAATCGACGCGGCGGGGTATAGCTAAAGACACCGGACTCCGATTCGGAGGCAATAGAGTTACAAGCAAACTACTAGTACTATCAGTACTAGCCCTTAATCACAAGGGAGATAAGCCGATGATAGGACCCGAAGAAATTGGACGGACATAGAAGGAAACATTACTCAGTTGTGCAGGCGTACAGCTGTAGCTTACTACGTTTTTACATAATAGAATCGAAGAAGAAAAAAAAGAAGAGCTGGTCGTGGCAAAGTACGCCCCTCACGTGATGCCGCGCCCACAAGCACGTTCCATCATTCACTCACGGTACTGTCCCCGGGTCATGGCCTTGGCGAATCACTTTGCTCTTGCATGCTTTAGGGCAAACCAAACATCAGATCTCTTTCATGCACCTGATGTTACCCCCTCGTCTACATCCGCACATTCTAACCCCGTCTTTCTCCTAGATGTTTGTCCTTCAGCACAAGCATATCAGGCATATTCAAGTGCCGAGAGAGACCCCGACCCGCAAAGATTGGGCTCTGCGCTTCTATGTCCTGCTTCAAAGAGGCCCTTACACAGAGGCTGTGCAACTGTTGGAGGTGCAGAGGCTGTGCGCTTTTGGAGGTGCAGCCACACGCTGGGGTGTGCCAACTCTGGCAGCGTGGGAACCACGGCCTGACAGCACATGGCCCAACAGCACAGATACTAGTACTACATTACTTTAGTCCCTTTGTCTCACTCCAGTACATACGATATACCACCGAATCGAATTGCCGAGGTCACCTAGGGTTCCCGATCGAGCAGCCGAGTGTCTAAGGCCCTGACTGACTGACTGACTGACTGACTGCTTATCATGACCAAAAAACCTGAACCTTCGGTGAAATCACCCCCGTGGCGCCGCATGCATCCACTGTAGCAATCAGTCCCTGAGGCGCTTCAGTATCTAGTGAGAAGAGACACGATAATAGCACAAAATCAGGGGGGAGCTAGTCACAGCAGCATATTATCGTTCGAGTTTCGCTTTCGGTCAGGGGACCTCGAAGAAGTGTCACCTGGGCGATAGAAGCAATGATGCTGACTAGAGTACTAGATCATAGTTGCATCGGTGATGAACGCGGGATCATATGTCCCAGCAACATCGCCCGTATTTTGCTCGCTAGAGTTAATTAGCCGGACCCTTTGAATTCACCAACCCCCTGATATTGAGTGCGAACTACTGCTTATATATATACGGCCAGTAAGACTACAGCTGCCCTCGAGCCTAAGGGAATAACCCGACCACTAATGGGGTTACAATCTGGATGCCAAGGCCCGCTCCGAAGCAAGGGGGATTTCAATCATATCACATCCTGCTCGATGGTCTTCCTTTCCTTTTCAGGATCACTCGGCGCCAGCGTTTTGGTGGACATGTCTTCGCATGACCCTACAAGGGAACCGCTGTCCGATGAACCCCCAACGGTCATAGCTAGCATAGAAGATTGGACGGTTGGCAACGAGGGTGTAAATATCACAGTTGACGGGTGATTGCGCGGTTCAAGGTCAGGGTGAGATAAGACGTCTGCGGCACTCATTTGCATCGTGACAACGACAAAGATAGCCGTTGGGTAGATGCCCTAGCGGCAGGAATTGACCTTTAATCTGATTAAACGCGGAAGGAAAGAGATCTTACGACGAGTTCGACGATTGATGTACGAAAGAGCAGCACTACGGGCGAGGCTACTAACGCAGTTATGACAAATGTCACCTACCAGGGGCTAAGATTAGTCCAATTATCAGGTAAAGGAGCCGAGTATGATGTACCCAAATGCATAGATAAAGTGCACCAGACTCGACCAAGAAAATGAGGCCGCGCTCTGCTTTGCTGGTAGCATTCTCCTGGCCGAGGTGACGGCGCAGGAAGCGTCTGTGCTGCCTAGAGGATGCGTCGCATCATGTAGGACATATCCATCAGAGTGGGACTGATGTACCATGCTCGAATGAAGATTAAGCTCGTAGCCCAGAGATTTGTACTGATAGTGAAACCCCAGATACACCATTTGAGGGTATGGCTCGTATCTGTCTTGCGCACCGACTTAGTTATGGAGCCTTCGTATGAAGTTGCGGCGGCAGCGACGGAAAGTACTAGCAAATAAATGTGTCATCTAGAAGACGTTCGCCGGGTGATGCAACGATGCTCACCGAGTGTAGAAAGGAGGAAGATGAGCGGGGGGATGAACAAGACGGACCTGCGGTTCCATAATACCCAGGCTCGCCACAGGACAATACCGTCGCTTAAAATATACTTCACTGGGATGAGCATCCGAGTAAGTTAGGTCGTCAACGAGCGACACACGTTAATAGAGGGCACGTATAACAAAACCACCGCTTCAGAGGGCGGTATAACCCTCAACCTTCTGGCGGCAATAGACATGTTGAGGACCCAGTGACTCGCAGCAACCGCATACATGACTACGGACACGACTAGCATAGTTTTTCTTGCGCGATTGGACAGCCCTCTGCGCCTAGCATCCTTGTGAAAACCGGAAACTGCAAACGGCTGGCACGGATACTTACAGCATGAAAAAGACCGAGAAGATAAATAATGCCGTGTATACCCCTGAAACCTCCTGTCTCGGCGAAACAGCGTGGAGTGTCAAGAGGCAGAGACGCACCAAAGAAGAACGTCTCGCATAAGTGAGCGGCCAGAGGTGGGACGATGGGGTCCATCACTACATCGTGGTTGGACATCGTAACGAGCGATGGTCGAGAAATCCAGGAGATGAACGGGAACGCGGTTAAATAGATTCTTGCCCACTGGGTATCGATGAGGCATTTTATAAGACGAGATGCAACTTCGCAGCAGCCTGAGTACTGAGTGCTCAGTAATATAAAGGGGAACCGGTTCGAACCGACACATTGAGCTTCCATAAGTGCCACTGTATGATGAAGCTGTCAAACCAACAAGGTTGGTGCCTAAGCCGTTCCATCCGGGGGATCCAACATATCGTGAATGAATGAGTGATGCCATCAAGGGTGCACTGTTTTATCCGGGCTCCATAAAGAACAGCGAACAACAGACGCGGAGCATCGCAACCCACCGAGTGCAGTAGGAGTGACAAGCTTATTATAACTCATCGGTAGGCCGTGGATCAAGTATGTCGCCGGAATTGAGTAGCATCGCGGGCCCGGTATCTGTCGGGCACGAGGCAACGTATCATCGCCGTCGGATTGGAAATGGTGTCCCCCTCTGTCGCGAAGAAGCTTCCGCGAGTGATCCTCAGTTAGTCCACGACCAGAGACCTGAGGACGGACGGCATCCTAAGGGCATACCAGAGCATCTTGGGGCAACTTAGGTGCGAATTTCAATTTGCCGATCGCCGGAGTAGCCAAGGAACTCGTCTGGGCATTTCATATAGGGAACCACTGATGTGTCACATGAGCTGACGCGTACTTTCCACACGTACGTACTTTCCACACTGAATGACGATATGATAATTGCGTAATAGAGTAACTGCTTCGAGCCCTGTAATCAGGTCAACGTCCTCAATGCGACATGAGTCCTTGGTCACTGTACTTTATGTCTGCACCTATGAGGCACGACCCAGATATCGCAGGGGTATTACTTCTGCTTAGGGAACTCCATGGGTGTACCCCCAGGTGTCCAGACCATTACTCGCGTTTGTACCCAGGGGGTTTGCCACACTTTTGGGGGGTCATGAGCCAGGCCTACTGTAGGTTTGACCAGCCACCGTCAGGTCTCGGGTTCGGTTCAACAGCAGGGAAAAAGTCAAAAGGGTGTATTATTGGGTAGGGTACAAGACTGTACTATATTCCCTCGACCACACCAGGGTGCATGTCGTGCTGATGTCGGGTGATGCGTGAGAACCATATCATCGTTCGTCGTCATCGCCCCAAAGTCGAGGAGGACAATGAACGACTCCACGTCAAGGTCGCCACATGTGCAATGACGGTCGTGATGGTCACTGATCGCCCCAGGGGACGTCAACGCATCGTGCTGGTGATGCATGGTGGGACGGGGATATCTCAGTGTCGCGCTGGTGACATATCCAAAGGTGGTGACGCGTGGTACCCTGAATTCGAGGACGGTGCGAACGGCCCCAGTTATCTCGGTAACGCGAGCCAGATGGTGCTGGTGGTGGGCCGCCCCAAAGTTGAGGAAAGGTGGGTTAAGGACAGGACCACGTCATGTTGGTGAGTGTGCCGGGTAGTGGGGGTGATGAGCTGCCCTGAAGTCAAGGCGGTGAGGCGGGGAAAGGGATAGCCCTGCATTATGTCGGTGATTCATGCCAGGTGGTGGTGGACGTAGTGGGGAGCCAATCTGAAGTGAGGCGGAGTGGGAATGGCTCTGCGCAGGGTGCCCGTCCGAGTCGAGGTGGCACATGCATGGACGCCCTCGATCGATGCAGTAAAAAAAACAATAAATAAATAAATAACGCACCTTGTACAGCATCCCCACCTCCAAGACAGTAGCCTTCAAAACGAAATTGAAATCTCAGAAGTCTTGGATCGTGGTATAATGTTGTCAAAGATGATGGGTGTGTGCAACAACGGTGGAGATGTGTGTGATGACACATGCTGAGTTGAAAAAGAAAAAGAAAGCCAGGTGTGCATGGTGGACTGACGAGGGGGCGGAAGCGGATGCGTGAGGATACGTCTTCATCGAAGGTGAGAACGCGATAGCTACATCCGTTGCGGACGGGAAGGCAATCTCGGAATGCTGAAAACACGTGAGATGATTGTTGATCCACGACGTGGAACCGAACTTTGCTCATACAGTAGGGAGATTTCGTTGCGGCGATCACTGGCAACCCGACTCCACGTCGTCCGACCAAGGTAAACCACTGTCCCGCCATGCACATTCCAAACAGCCTTGACATATACTTACTCACAGATGCCTCCGCCAAAAATTTGGGCGAAAAACTCTGCGTCAACCTTCAAAGATGAAAATACATCTTGAACAAGTATCCCTGATCGACATGGTCGGACACTCATGCCAGTGGCTGACTCGCTACGCTATCCGGGTCATACATAGTCTTGTCAGAGTACTGGCTCAACTTCAAGGCTCTCGTGTGCCGCGAAGGCGTATTTTTCAACGTGACTTACGACGGCTACTCCAATGAACTTTTCTTGGATGGGAATGATAGCGAGGGGGGGGATGGTCATATAATGAGGGTGTCACGGGACGCAGGTAGATATATTGAATCACGTAAGCAGAATAGCATCCTCCCGACTCGGACAACCCCAATTTGGCTAACCGCGAATATAGATCAACAACGAATGGCTAGCCATCTCTATAGTTTGCAGAGACAAATGGGACTGATGCGTTCCATGTGCTAATACAGTGTGGATATCTTCGCATGTCGTGGCCAGGTCAAATATCAAAGATGAATCTTAGATGATGACTACAAGAGAAGCGTTGAAACTCGTTTGATGATCTCCCTCGAGAACCACGGGGTTTTGAATTACGGGAAAAGGCGATGCTAATCCTTTCACAATATCTCGCGCGCAATGGTAACCACAATTTGAAGTGGCACTATGAAATCTTCAGCTGAGGTGGCTCGGCTTCTCTGCAAGAAAAGATGATATGGACACAAAATAGTAAGGTCGAAAAGCGACACGGAAAACAAGGCCAGTGGAATGAGATAAGCCCCCGAGATAGGTCAAGGCACAGAGCACGA
>QLOS01001923.1:0-27961 GCA_003313725.1 Russula sp. MG48 | reverse complement strand
ACTTGGGCTGAACCAAGTCACCGATAAGCAAGTCGCTTAGAACGCCCAAGGCTGAGCGTAACAGGAATAGGGTAATGTTTTCATTGTCGCGTTCTCCTTTGTCCCCTGGGGGACGTGACAGGAAGTCTGCGGGGATATGTTGCTTGCCTGGGATGTGCACCAGTTGATAGTCATACTCCTGGAGTTCCGGTGACCACCTAGCCTGGCGGCGATTGAGGTTTTGCGGTTGTAGGAAGTATTGTAAGTTGCGATGATCCGTATGTATGATAACCTTGTGCATGCTTCCCGCTAGGTAGGCCCTCCATGTGCGTAGTGCATTCAGGACTGCGAAGGCTTCTCGGTCTGCAACGTCCCAGTTGTGTTGGGTGGCATCGAAGGTTTTAGAGTGGAATGCAACTGGGTGAAGGTGTCACGCCCACCGAGTGAGCGTACCTCCACAGGCGATGGAGGGGGCGTAGGCGATGCTGGTGACTGAGGCCTTGTGGGTAGGAGGTCTGTATACCTCTTGCATGCAGGTGTACTCTTATGACGTCTGATAGAGAGCTTTCCCTTGCCTTTGAGCATATACTAGAGCTCTGCAAGGGGGTGCACAAAGTCTGGCAATTGACCAGAGGAGTTGTGGTTCACAAGAGAAGGGAGGGAACTGTACACAGGCTGAGATTACAAGAGAACAGACTTAGGGTCTGTCCTAGACATACAACGCGATATAAGTACATGCAAGAATGACTCATAAAGAGTCAGAGCGAGTCATGGTGTCCCTAGGACACCACTACTAGTACATAGTCAGCAGGAGTCATCGTATCATATGAGTCATGGGTGCCGATGCAGCACATGCGCAGAGGCGTGCAAATGTAGCACTAGTGAATGCGCATCGGTCCCGACGGTCCGTCAGACCAGGTAGTATGTGTACAGTGTGAGGCGAGGAGGCGCGAGCAGAGTCGCAGGCCGTAGGGGCCCGGTAGTCCATAGGTAGAGCGCGAGAAAGAGATAGGCAGTAAAAGATGAAAGAAATGAAGCATACAGTGTGTAGCAGAGCATAACATCACCCCTCTCCTACAGTCCGCGACTGTCCTCAGTTGCTACCTTGGTCAGTCCAGTCATAGGCGTCCATGGCATCTGCGTTGTACTCTGCCACGGCCACAGGTTCCCCTCCGGCTTCGCGTTCGAGGCGGGAGCCCTCCTGGGTGATGCGCTCAAGGAGGGATCGTGTTGAGGGAGGGGGGCGCCCAAAGATGCGCTTGGAGAGGGTGTATGGCTCGGGACATTGAGTGTGGCCCTGTCCTGCCTTGGCAAGGGCCTTGCGCAGCGCGGGGCAGGGGCAGTAAGAGAGGACCTGGTCCTCTGGGGTGTCAATGGGGGCGTGAATGCTGGTAAGGTAGGGGAAGACGACGTTGTACGCGTCGGCCCAGGAGAGGCGTGTCACCGACTGGTAACGCTGCTCTCTGTAGTAGTTCAGTCTCCTCTGATGATACTTGAGGAGGCGTTGCGCCTCTGCCACGCGCCGCTTCTCCATCTCGATGTCTATGGCATGAGAGTTGATCCCCATCTCTGCAGTACGCAGGCGTTCCACCTCCCCAATGAGATATGGGTCCCCCAAGGCCTTGAGGGCATTGTCAACGTGGTGCCAGAAGGAGCCTGTGTCTCCTCCTTCATCAGAGAAGATGGCGACCTGCCTGGGTGTGAGGCGAGGGAGTGGACATCGTGAGTATTCTGCCATGGGGCGTGCGTAGAGGGGGTGTGTGAAGATGACTTTGCCTTGCCCCATGGTGGCCAGGACGACAGGGTCCTTGGCTCCAAACATAAATGTGACGTACTTGGGGGTGACGAGGGCACCTGACCCATCCTGGATCTTTGTTGTAAAATAGTAGGGACTGCATGGGTGATTGAGGCGGTAGGGGTGTCCTGGGTGGTCCTGCTCTTCCACTCCCTCAGTGACTCCTTCCACGTCGATGGCTGAGAGGGGGCTCCACTCATCTGGGATGTTTGCGGGGTTCCAGGAGGGGGTGTTGGGGGCACTACTGCCTTCAACCCTGGCGCGCAGTGCTGTGGTTGCATCAATGACTACGCCTCTCACCTCCTCGTTGTCTAGTGTGTCTATCACCTCAGCGACCATTGCGTTGAGGTGATGGATAACTTCCTCTCCTGTGGTGACCCCACGCATATCTACAGCAAAGGACGGTCCTTCTTCGTCATTCTCCATGACAGGTTCTCCCATGGCATCCGTGAGTAGGAGGCCAGGGACACTGGTGGTGGTGGAGTGGCCACGGGGAGGGTACTGGTAGTCATCGGGGTAGGAGGTGGTGTCTGGGTTGGCTGCGAGAACTCCCAGTTCAACGACAGGGGGGAGCTCAATGTCAGTCATGGGGGAGCCTGGCGGGGGCTCCAGGGCAGGGACGGGCTGGTCTAGGCTGGCAGAAAAATCACTGTAGTCCCCTTTGTAAATGGGGGAACTGGGCGCAGAGGACGTAGTAGAGGTGGTAGACATATAAGCAGGACGAGGGCGACGAGGGTGGTGAGCAGCAGCGAGTGTGGCGGCACGGTTAATGTTTTGTGGAGATGAGGAGGCGCGAAAGATGTTTGGGTAAACTGAAGCCACAGCTGCGAGGAACGGACGGGGGTAGATGGAAAATGATTGGGGGTGTTTCTTTGCAGTTTTATAAGCTGTCTTATTGTGTCACGCCCACTGAGTGAGCGTACCTCCACAGGCGAAGGAGGGGGCATAGGCAATGCTGGTGACTGTGGCCTTGTGGGTAAGAGGTCTGTATACCTCTCACGTGCAGGCATACTCTTGTGACGTCTGATAGAGAGCTTTCCCTTGCCTTTGAGCATACACTAAGGCCCTGCAAGGTGGCGCGTGAAGTCTAGCAATTGACCAGAGGAGTTGTGGTTCACAAGGGAAGGAAGGGAACTGTTCACAGGCTGAGATTACAAGAGAACAGACTTAGGGTCTGTCCTAGGCATACAACGCGATATAAGTACATGCAAGAATGACTCATAAGGAGTCAGAGCGAGTCATGGTGTCCCTAGGACACCGTTACTGGTACAGAGTCATGCACAGTTGGTAGGAGTCATCATATCATATGAGTCATGGGTGCCGATGCAGCGCATACACAGAGGCGTGCAAATGTAGCACTAGTGAATGCGTGTCGGTCCCGACGGTCCATCAGACCGAGTAGTATGCATATAGTATGGGGCGAGGAGGTGTGAGCAGAGTCATGGGCCGTAGGGGCCCAGCAGTCCATAGGTAGAGCATGAGAAAGAGATAGGCAGCGAAAGATGAAAGAAATGAAGTGTACAGTGTGTAGCGGAGCGTAACATATTGCATGCCATTTCAGGCCAGGAACCTTCCTGCATCAGCTTCCTGGCTGGGTTTCTAAGCAGCTTACTGTTAGGGTACTCGGGGAGCTTCGTGAGAGGATAGTCTGGGAGCTGCGTGGCAGGCAAGAACATTGGTAGGCTCCCTGTGCTGGACGTGGCAATGAACGTAGCAAGCGTTGTCTCTGACTCTGATTCTGGTGTAGGAGGAAGCGACGCTGACAATGCTGCTTGGCGTGTGCAGGAGGTAGAGGTGCGCAACGAGTCTGGCACCAATTCTGGACTTCTGGCGGCAGCTGTTGTCCTGGCTGGTCGTGCTCTCAGGCTAGTGAGGGTGGAAATGACATGCGTGCGTCCCTCCCCTCTGTGTATTACCCCCCTCTTAGGTCTTGCAGCGCCTCACTGCGTCTTGGTTCTTTGATGGAATTCCCTGATCAGGTCTGGAGCGTGCACTCCTGTAGCTGGTTCCCATGTGTTGTCAGCATGTGGGTAGTTCTTCCATTTGATTAGGAATTGGTGTTCGCGTTTTTTGCCCTGGTGGCGCTCCCCCATAATGCGCTCTACTTCCCATTCTGGTGCTCCTTCGATGATATCAGGTGGGGGGCGTGTGTAATTTGGCCCGTAGGCATTTGTTTCTTGGTAAGGCGTCAGGAGATCCACATGAAACACCTTATGAATCGTCCATGATGGTGGTAATTCTAGTTGGTAAGCCACAGGGGAGATGACAGATGTGATTTTGAATGGTCCGAAGCGTTTGGGCGCTAGCTTACTTGAGGGATAATAGGTTTTGATGTGGTGCCCTTCTAGCCAAACCTTTTGCCCCTTTTGGAACCGGGGTATTGTTGTCTTTGGTGGCGCGTTCAGGAGTCTCTGTGCACATTTCCTGGCGTCTAGGATGTGTGTGAGGCGGTCCTGTACTGCTGGTGGGTGTGTTGGGTCATTGTCAATCGTGCACTGAGGTTGGTAGCCAAAGAGAAGTTCGTGTGTGGTGAGTTTTGTGCGATCATGTGGCCAAGAGTTGTACACAAACTCTGCCATGGGGAGGTAGTACACCCATTGGTCTTGTTGGTCTGGAACCCAGAGGCGCAGGTATTGTTCTACTTGTTGATTGGCGTGTTCACTTTGTCCATCTGTCCTGGGGTGAAAGGCGGTGCTGATATTTTGTTTGGCATGTATGCTCTGGGCCAGTGTGCGCGTGAAGTGTGATGTGAATCTGGGGTCGCAATCGGAGATGATTCGTCTGGGGAGTCCAAACCATGGGAGGATGTGGCGGAAGTACAATGCAGCCACTCCCTCCCCTGTGATCGTGGTCGAGCATGGAAGGAACCATGCAGCTTTTGAGCAGCCTTGGTTTACAATGGTGAGGATTGCGTTGTGTCCTGCTGAGAGGGGGAGGTCTGTGATTAGGTCCATGGAAATGCTTTGGAACGGTCCTTCTTCTGCAGGGACATTGATTGGGAAGAGGGCTGCCTTTGCTTGCGTGGTGCGTGCTTTGGTTTCTTGGCATTTGGCGCACCCCTGTACGTATTCTTTTGTGAATCGTTTGAGTTCCTTTCCCCCTTCATAATGTCTCTGCAGAAGTGCAAGTGTGTTTTTGACACCTGGGTGTCCTGCGAGGGGGTGGTCATGGTATCTCTGGAGGATTTGCCTTTGCTCAGTCAACTCTTCAGGGAAGACAGCAAACTGTAGGGCTGCGACACATTCTGGTGGGAATAGGGTAATGTTTTCATTGTCGTGTTCTCCTTTGTCCCCTGGGGGACGTGACAGGAAGTCTGCGGGGACATGTTGCTTGCCTGGGACGTGCACCAGTTGATAGTCGTATTCCTGGAGTTCTGGCAACCACCTAGCCTGGCAGCGGTTGAGGTTTTGCAGTTGTAGGAAGTACTGTAGGTTGCGATGATCCGTGTGTATGATAACTAGTGTTTTAAGGTCTGGTCCGGTCCGGTTTTTTGGCCTATTAGCTAAGCAACCGGAACCAGGACCGGTTGGTGCCAACACATGACATGACCTTGAACCGGACCAGACCATGTACAACCGGTTCATACCGGTTCGGTTGCGGTCTAGAAACCAGTTACAACTGGTCCAGTGAGGGACCAGTCAGTAACCAGTCTAAGCCGGTTGCAGGGCAGTTGCAACCAGTTGCGTGGCAGTTGGTTCAGACTACAGACAAAAAAACAACAACAAAACTTTTTTATTGACAGTATTATATCTACATCTACAGTACTACATACACAAAAAACAAGTAAGAAAAGAATATACCAGCACAACAATGAACACGCGGTACTCCCGCTGGTGCTGGTGATGCTTCCACCACCACCGCACTCCTTCCGCCGCCGCCACGCCTGCTGCCGCCGTTGTTGCTGGTGCTGGTACTGCCCCCATCGTCGTGCTGCGCTGCCATCGTGAGTTCTGCGCCTGTTGCCGCCGTTGTTGCTGGTGCCGGTTCTGGTGCCGTGGCTGCTGGTGCTGCCCCCACCTTCGTGTTGCTGCTGCTGCCGTCGTGGGTTCCACGCCTGTTGCCGTTGTTGTCGCTGGTGCCAGTGTTGATGCCGTGGGTGCTGGTGCTGCCCCTGATTTGTGCTGCTGCCAGCGTTGCGGGTTCTGCGCCTGTTGCTGCCATTGCTGCCAGGGCCGGTGCTGGCGCCGCTGGCTGGTGCTTCCCCAGTCGTCGTGCAGCTGCCGCTGCCGTTGCAGGTTCCATGCCTGTTGTTGCCATTGTCGCTGGTGCAGTGGTGCCGGTGCTGGTACCGGTGCCACCACTGCCGTCGTGCTGCAGCCACCGCCGCCATGCCAGTGCTGCTGTTGCCGTGGTCGCTGTCCCGCTGGCTCTGCAGCCGTTGCTCCCACTGATGCCATTGCCATAACTGCATGTACGCGCGCCCTGCCTCTCAAGCCCAGAGATCCCAGAGATCAAGGAACTCCCTCCACTCGCATTTGGGGCGAGGGAGGGGCGCAGTGAGATAGTCCTGTGGGCGCGGATTAGAATGAAACAATAAAAAAAAACATACCTTTGAGCGAGAGCGTGCTGGGAGGGACAGTTGGAGTGAGTCAACGTGGGTAAACAGACTCGGAGGAGCCACGTGAAACAGCATTCCCACCAAAAGGTGCAAACACAACCAAATGGTCCGTGCACATCCACATACACCTTATAAGCAGCTGGATTTTGATTTCGACATTGCATGCCCGTACCCTAGTGTAGTAATTATTTACAAATTTGTATTACATTAAAATGGCCTTAAAATATATTGAACATTTGTCATAATTGTGAGAGTGCAACAGGACTGGAAATAACAGTATTAATGACTTGTAGCTAGGTCTTACCTGCAACCGAAAGTCCAGTTGTGAACTGGTTGCAGCCGGTTTTTTCCGGTTCAAAAATAATTTGTAACATGAGTGGACCGCAACCAGAAGCCATCAAAAAGGGCAGCAACTGCAACCGGCGGTCCGGTCCATTTTCGGTTTGGTTGGGTCTGGTTGCCGGTCTTTTTCTGGTCTATAGGACTGGACCTGAAAACACTAATGATAACCTTGTGCATGCTTCCCACTAGGTAAGCCCTCCACATGCGTAGTGCATCCAGGACTGCGAAGGCTTCTCGGTCTGCAACATCCCAGTTGCGTTGGGTGGCATTGAAGGTTTTAGAGTGGAATGCAACTGGGTGGAGGTGTCCCTGCTCGTCCTTTTGTTGCAGAACTGCTCCTAGGGCGTGTTGCGATGCGTCTGTGTCAACGTAAAATGGTTTGGCAAAGTCTGGCTGCCTGAGGACCAGTGCTGAAGCTACCCAGTCTTTCAGTTCATCGAAGGCGGCTTGTCGTGCTGTTGTCCACTCCCATGGGACATCCTTGTGTGTGAGTTCATTCATGGGGCGTGCAATTTCACTAAACTTGGGGATCCAGCGTCAATAGAAGAGGCAGAATCCTATGAACGCGCGGATGTCTCAGACGTTCCTTGGAGTGGGCCATGTCAGGATTGCTTTGACTTTGATGGGGTCCATTCTGAGGCGGTCCTTCTCCAGTATGATGCCCAGGTATTCCACCGTTGTGACCTCAAACAGGCATTTCTCTGGTCGTAAGTAGAGGTCGTGCGTGAGGAGGATTTCCAGGACTTGGGTAGTGATACGGTGGTGCAGGGGGTAGTCCAGAGGCGTGTGCATGAGGATGTCATCCATGTATACTGTAATGTAGCCACCGTCGATGAGTTCCTTGAAGATTTGGTTCATCATGGTCTGAAAGGTTGCTGGGGAGTTGGTGAGGCCAAAAAACATGACCATTGGTTCAAACAGTCCTAGGTTCATCTTGAAGGCTGCCTTCCACTGGTCTCCTTCGCATATGCAGATGTTGTTATAGCCCCACCTGATGTCCATCTTCGTGAATAGTGCATGTCCCCTCACGCAGTCGATCAGTTCTGGGATTAGTGGCAGTGGGTAATGATTGTGGATAGTAACCGCATTTAATTTTCGATAATCGATGACCAGGCGTAGGTCCCCATTCTTTTTCTTGACGTAGAAGACTGGGAAACTATACCTGGAGTCTGAGGGGCAGATTAAGCCAAGGCCCTCATTCTCTTTGACAAATTCTCATTGTGCGGCCTGTTCCCTGGGGTTGAGTGGGTAGATCTTGCAGTCCATGGTGTCCGGGGCATCAGGTTTGAGGTCAATGGCGTGGTCCCAGGGTCGTGATTCAGGGAAGCGTTGCGCTGCTTGCTTGCTGAAGACCTTGCTGAAGTGGTGGTAGTGGGCTGGTACTATCTGGTCCCACATCCTCTTTTCCTTTGATTGTGCTTCTTCAGCGATGCGTTGGGAGACTGTAGCCTTGCAGAGGCGCATAATGAGCTCGTCTCCTGGTTCTAAGAGGGGCTGGCATGATGGGAGGTCCACCTGTAGTCCTGTGACTCGTACTGGTGGTGTAGGCTGGAGCAGTGATGCTTCTGGTGTGCGAAGGGCAATTCTTTGGTCGATGCTTCCCTTCGTCCAATCGATGTGGGGGTTTACTGCGGCGAGCCATGGGTAGCCCAATATGAGGTCGTCTCCCCCTAGTTCTGCAATGTAAAAGTGGTGGATGTGGCTCTTCTTGCCAGTGATTACTTCTAGTTCAGTGAACCTGGTGAGTTCCCCAATGCTGTTCTTGCTTCCATCTGCATTTCACAGCTTTCTGGGGCGTTTGAGGGGTAGTGTGGTGATTCTGTTTCTTTTGATAAAGTTTGGGCTGACAAAGTTTTCTGTTGCCCCACTGTCAATGAAGACAGGGAGTTCGGCCTTGGCGGTCGAGGTGTGTAACTGAGCTGGGATACGCAATGATTTGATTCTTGGTAGGTACACATCACGACAGAACATGGCCCGAATACTGGCCGACGTATTCAGGCATTTGGAAAACCCTGGCCCTCCCACATCTGGCCCATCTGACCATACTGCTCGTCGCTAAGGGCGGCCATAGCCTTGAGAATTTCTTCTGGGCCCATCATCCCTTGAGGGATGGAGAGCGTAGGCGTAGCAGTGTCTCCTGGGTCCTCCCCTTCGTCTTCCTGCGCTGCTTGTGCTTTGGCGGCGTGAGGAAAGCTTCCTTTGCCTTTCCTCTGTGGGCATTGGCATGTGAGGTGGCCTTGCTTCTTGCATTGGAAACAGCGTCCTTCTTTCTGAAGGCGGGCCTTCTCTGAGTCGCTGAGCATGGCCCTGAGACAGTCTACCTCCATGGGGACTGGTCCCATCTGGCTTGGACAAAGTGGTTGCTGGTGGCACTGTGTTGGTTGCTGGGGGCGAGGGCCTCATGCAGGGAAGGGGAAGAAGGGACGGGGAGTTCGCTGGGCCCCTGCGAAGGGGTTCTGCTGCTTCTGTTGGGCGAGGATGCCTTGCTTGATCTGCCAGTGGACATGGTTGGTGTGTGTGGCATGCTTCCACTCTTCCCAGGTCATGGGGACGGGCCTTTCCTTCAGGCAGGCCTTGAGGAGTCCGGGGTTAAGGCCCTTCCAGAAGTACCATACAACAGGACATTGTTAGGCTCGAGGTTCCCCCTTTCAGCGAGTTCTTCGAACCTAACAATGTAGCTATCAACGCCTTCTCCTGGCTGCATCTTGATCGCCATCAGCTCTTGCTGCACCCTCTGGGGGGCAGAGATGTCAGAGTAGTCGAGGAGGAACCTGGTTCTGAAGGACTCCCAGGGGTGATTGTCTTGTATGATGCCTCTGGAGACCTGTTGCAGCCACTTCATGCGTTGGCATGCCCATCCATCCACATTTGGCCCCCTGATGAAGGTGAGGGCGTGCGCGATGCGGTTGTCTTCCTGTGCAACGGCCGCGGCATTTCTGTTCAAGAAGTGGTAGTTTTCGAGGTCCAGCATCCAGTGTTGGGTGTGCTTGCGCCCTTCCTCGCCTCCTCTAAAGGGTTCTGGGGGCTGGCCAACTAGTTTTGCATCCACACCTTGCGGCCCTGGGGCGCCCAGGTCGAATCCTGGAAATCCAGGCGGCTCTCCTCCTGGTGGTCCTGCTCCAAGTGGTCCTCCCCCAGGGTAACCCCTGCCTCCTCCTGGTGGCCCTCTGCCTCCTCCTGGTGGCCCTTCGCCTCCTCCAGGTGGTCCTCCACCTTCTCTGTCTCGTGGTATATCAGGGCAAGGTTCTGCTGGGGCGAATGGGTTGACCCTGGCAATGTCTGCATAGGATTGGCCAGCCGCAAGGGCATAGCATGCTGGAGTAATGGTCTGGGTGCTCATGACTCGTATTGGTTCTGGGTCTTCTTGTTACACTCCGCTACACACTGTACGCTTCATTTCTTTCATCTTTCACTGCCTATCTCTTTCTTGTGCTCTACCTATGAACTGCCGGGCCCCTATGGCCCGTGACTCCGCTCGCGCCTCCTCGCCTCATACTATACGCATACTACTCGGTCTGACAGACCGTCGGGACCGACACGCATTCACTAGTGCTACATTTGCATGCCTCTGCGTATGCGCTGCATTGGCACCCATGACTCATACGATACGATGACTCCTACTGACTGTGCATGACTCTGTACCAGTAACGGTGTCCTAGGGACACCATGACTCGCTCTGACTCCTTATGAGTCATTCTTGCATGTACTTATATCGCGTTGTATGCCTAGGACAGACCCTAAGTCTGTTCTCTTGTAATCTCAGCCTGTGAATGGTTCCCTTCCTTCCCTTGTGAACCACAACTCCTCTGGTCAATTGCCAGACTTCACGTGCCACCTTGCAGAGCCTTAGTGTATGCTCAAAGGCAAGGGAAAGCTCTCTATCAGACGTCACAAGAGTATGCCTGCACATGAGAGGTATACAGACCTCTTACCCACAAGGCCGCAGTCACCAGCATTGCCTACGCCCCCTCCTTTGCCTGTGGAGGTACGCTCACTCGGTGGGTGTGACACTTCTTCAATTGGGCTTGGATCCCTAACTTCTTGGCGTGCTGCACCTTCTAGTGCTCCTCCTATATCAGTAGTGAAGGCAGTAGTGTCGTCCTCTGGATCTTGTGGGTCTAGTGGTTCTCCTAGCAATGGGAAGCGTGTCTTGGTGGTCGCATAAGCGAAGTGTTTGTTAGTCTTGTTGTCGTATGCAACTTCGTACCAGGCACCTGCTACGTGGTGTATTGGGTACGCTGCAATCTTGGATCGTCCTGGGAGGATGGCGAGGAAGTAGTGCCCTGTCCATGGGATTGTTCCTTCAAAGTGTTGTGGTGACTCATATCCTTCCTGGAGGAAGAGGACTCGCTGGTCTTCCTTCCTATCGTCCTCCACACAGAGTGTGACTGTGAATGGCCTGAACTTGTGGTCTACTGGTGACTCCACGATGGTGCTTGGGCCAGGGGCCTCTGGCTGACTGGGTAAGTCTGTTCTAATGTCACGCCCACCAAGTGAGCGTACCTCCACAGGCGATGGAGGGGGCATAGGCGATGCTGGTGACTGAGGCCTCGTGGGTAGGAGGTCTGTATACCTCTTGCGTGCAGGCGTACTCTTATGATGTCTGATAGAGAGCTTTCCCTTGCCTTTGAGCATATACTAGAGCTCTGCAAGGGGGTGCACAAAGTCTGGCAATTGACCAGAGGAGTTGTGGTTCACAAGAGAAGGGAGGGAACCGTACACAGGCTGAGATTACAAGAGAACAGACTTAGGGTCTGTCCTAGACGTACAACGCGATATAAGTACATGCAAGAATGACTCATAAAGAGTCAGAGCAAGTCATGGTGTCCCTAGGACACCACTACTAGTACATAGTCAGCAGGAGTCATTGTATCGTATGAGTCATGGGTGCCGATGCAGCGCATGTGCAGAGGCATGCAAATGTAGCACTAGTGAATGCATGTCGGTCCTGACGGTCCGTCAGACTGGGTAGTATGTGTACAGTGTGAGGCGAGGAGGCGCGAGCAGAGTCGCAGGCCGTAGGGGCCCGGTAGTCCATAGGTAGAGCGTGAGAAAGAGATAGGCAGTAAAAGATGAAAGAAATGAAGCGTACAGTGTGTAGCGGAGCGTAACAGAAGGTGTCCCTGGTTGTCTTTTTGTTGCAGAACTGCTCCTAGGGCGTGTTGCGATGCATCTGTGTCAACGTAAAATGGTTTGGCAAAGTCTGGCTGCCTGAGGACCGGTGCTGAAGCTACCCGGTCTTTTAGTTCATCGAAGGCGGCTTGTTGCATTGTCGTCCACTCCCATGGGACATCCTTGTGTGTGAGTTCATTCATGGGGTGTGCAATTTCACTAAACTTGGGGATCCAGCGTCGATAGAAGAGGCAGAATCCTATGAACATGCGGACATCTCGGACATTCCTTGGAGTGGGCCATGTCAGGATTGCTTTGACTTTGATGGGGTCCATTCTGAGGCGGTCCTTCTCCAGTATGATGCCCAGGTATTCCACCGTTGTGACCTCAAACAGGCATTTCTCTGGTCGTAAGTAGAGGTCATGCGTGAGGAGGATTTCCAGGACTTGGGTAGTGATACGGCGATGCAGGGGGTAGTCCAGAGGTGTGTGCACGAGGATGTCATCCATGTATACTGTAATGTAGCCACCGTCGATGAGTTCCTTGAAGATTTGGTTCATCATGGTCTGAAAGGTTGCTGGGGAGTTGGTGAGGCCAAAAAACATGACCATTGGTTCAAACAGTCCTAGGTTCGTCTTGAAGGCTGCCTTCCACTGGTCTCCTTCGCATATGCAGATGTTGTTATAGCCCCACCTGATGTCCATCTTCGTGAATAGAGCATGTCCCCTCACATGGTCGATCAGTTCTGGGATTAGTGGCAGTGGGTAACGATTGTGGATGGTAACAGCATTTAATTTTCGATAATCAATGACCAGGCGTAGGTCCCCATTCTTTTTCTTGACGTAGAAGACTGGGAAACTATACCTGGAGTCTGAGGGGCGGATTAAGCCAAGGCCCTCATTCTCTTTGACAAATTCTTGTTGTGCGGCCTGTTCCCTGGGGTTGAGTGGGTAGATCTTGCAGTCCATGGTGTCCGGGGCATCAGGTTTGAGGTCAATGGCGTGGTCCCAAGGTCGTGATTCAGGGAAGCGTTGCGCTGCTTGCTTGCTGAAGACCTTGCTGAAGCGGTGGTAGTGGGCTGGCACTATCTGGTCCCACGTCCTCTTTTCCTTTGATTGTGCTTCTTCAGCGATGCGTTGGGAGACCATAGCCTTGCAGAGGCACATAATGAGCTCGTCTCCTGGTTCTAAGAGGGGCTGGCATGATGGGAGGTCCACCTGTAGTCCTGCGACTCGTACTGGTGGTGTAGGCTGGAGCAGCGATGCTTCCGGTGTGTGAAGGGCAATACCTTGGTCGATGCTCCCCTTCGTCCAATCGATGTGGGGGTTCACTGCAGCGAGCCATGGGTAGCCCAATATGAGGTCGTCTCCCCCTAGCTCTGCAATGTAAAAGCGGTGGATGTGGCTCTTCTTGCCAGTGATTACTTCTAGTTTGGTGAACCTGGTGAGTTCCCTGATGCTGTTCTTGCTTCCATCTGCATTCTGCAGCTTTCTGGGGCGTTTGAGGGGTAGTGTGGCGATTCTGTTCCTTTTGATAAAGGTTGGGCTGACAAAGTTTTCTGTTGCCCCACTGTCAATGAAGACAGGGAGTTTGGCCTTGGCAGTCGAGGTGTGTAACTGAGCTGGGATACGCAACGATTTGATTCTTGGTAGATACACATCATGACAGAACATGGCCCAAATACTGGCTGACGTATTCAGGCGTTTGGAAAACCCTGGCCCTCCCACATCTGGCCCATTTGACCATACTGCTCGTCACTCAGGGCGGCCATAGCCTTGAGAATTTCTTCCGGGCCCATCATCCCCTGAGGGATGGAGAGCATAGGTGTAGTAGCATCTCCTGGGTCCTCTTCTTCGTATCCCTGCGCTGTTTGTGCTTTGGCGGCCCGTGGGCGGTCTCCCTTTGCTTCCCTTTGGGGGCACTGGCGTGCCATGTGGCCTTGCTTCTTGCACTGGTAGCAGCGTCCTTCTTAGTGTTTTAAGGTCCGGTCCAGTCCAGTCTTTGACCTCCAGAGCCATGCAACCGGACCGGGACCAGTTGCAGCCAAAGCTAAATTCACAAAAACCGGACCAGGACCACAAGCAACCGGTCTACATCGGTCCAGTTTCAGAAAAAAGACCGGTTGAAACCAGTCTTTCTAGAGACCAGTTGTCAACCAGTCTCAACCAGTTTTTTTGCAGTTGCAACTGGTTTATTTTATAAATGCACTGTATATTCAAGACTATGTAGATACAATCTAATACTACTGTAAGTACTGCTGCCGCCGCCGCCGCATTGCTGGCAGTGCCACGTATTGTGCTGGTGTTGCTCTGTCGGTGGTGGTCTTGCCGCCGCCACTGCCGCATAGATGGCAGTGCCATGTCGGTGGTGCTGGTCCTGCCACAGGCCCGCAGCTGGTGTTGCCCGGTGCCGCTGCTGGTGTCGCCCACTGGTGTTGCCGCTGGTATTGCCCATTGGTGTCACCTGTTGGTGCTGCCACTGGGGTCGCCTGCTGGTGCCGTGGGTGCTGCTGGTGCTGACGCCACCGTCGTCGTTGCCCGGTGGTGTCGCCCGGTGGTGCCGCCATCGTCGCCTGCTAGACCCACTGATGCTGCTGCTGTCACCCGCTGATGCCACCGCCGCCGCCCGCTGGTGCCACCGCTGTCGCCCGCTGGTGTCGCCTGGTGGTGTCGCGCGCTTGGGTCGCCTGCTGGTGCCACGGATGCTGCCAGTGCTGGTGCCCCGTCATTGCCTGCTAGTGTCGCCCGCTGATGCCGCCGTCATCGCCCGCCAGTGTCGCATGTTGGTGTTGCCACTGGGGTCGCCTGCTGGTGTTGCAGGTCCTGGTACCGCCGCCATCGTTGCCCACTGGTATTGCCCGCTGGTGCTGCCGCCTCTGGTGCCAGTGCTGGTGTTGCCCGCTAGTGCCACTGCCGCCGGTGCTGGTGGTGGCGGTGGTGTCCTAAGGGGGGAGAAGAAGTTGTTAGTTTGTATTTTTATGTTAGTGATGACGCACCTGTTGTTTCTCTCAATCTCCAACTTTCCCTCATACTTACCCTTTTCCAGCTCCATCTCTTCTTACCTAGGCCCTAACCGCATTACCAGAGAGCAGGAGTCCATCAGTTGATGGGCCGCTGCAGCTTGACGTCTGACGTGGAGGAGAGAAAGAGTACTTACCTAAACTGGACGACGTTTACCAGAGCTTGAAACTCCGCACAAAAGTTGCAACTTCAAAACACAAGAAATGGAGATCAAAATAAAATAAAATAAAAAGATTCTATTTAGAAGTACAATGTACAGAGAAGCAGAGGCTGGTTGCAATTTGCAACCAGTTGCAACCGGTTTTTGTGTGGTTGCAATATATGATGTGGGAATTAAGGACCGCAACTGGGACCGAACAAAAAATGATGCAACCAGGACCAGTGGTCCGGTCCTAGTGCAGTCCAGTCCAGTTGGGTCCCGGTCTTTTTTCAGTCCATAGGACTGGACCTTAAAACACTAGTCCTTCTTTCTGGAGGCAGGCCTTCTCTGAGTCGCTGAGCATGACCCTGAGGCGGTCTACTTCCATCGGGACTGGTCCCATCTGACTTGGGCAGAGCTGCTGGTGGCGCTGTGTCTGCTGCTGCTGGGGGCGAGGGCCTTGTGTAGGGAAAGGAAAGAAGGGGCGAGGGGTCTGCTGGGCTCCTGTGAAGGGGTTCTGCTGCTTTTGCTGAGCTAGAATGCCTTGTTCAATCTGCCAGTGGACGTGGTTGGTGCGTGCTGCATGCTTCCACTCTTCCCAGGTCATGGGGATGGGCCTTTCCTTCAGGCAGGCCTTGAGGAGTCTGGGGTTAAGGCCCTTCCAGAAGTACCATACGACGGCGACATTGTTAGGTTCGAGGTTCCCCCTTTCAGCGAGTTCTTCGAACCTAATGATGTAGCTATCAACGCCTTCTCCTGGCTGCATCTTGATCGCCATCAGCTCTTGCTGTGCCCTCTGGGGGGCAGAGATGTCAGAGTAGTCGAGGAGGAACCTGGTTCTGAAGGACTCCCAGGGGTGATTGTCTTGTATGATGCCTCTGGAGACCTGTTGCAGCCATTTCATGCATTGGCGTGCCCATCCATCCACATTTGGCCCCCTGATGAGGGTGAGAGTGTGCGCGATGCAGTTGTCTTCCTGTGCGATGGCCACAGCATTTCTGTTCAAGAAGTGGTAGTTTTCGAGGTCCAGCATCCAGTGTTGGGCGTGCTTGTGCCCTTCCTTGCCTCCTCTAAAGGGTTCTGGGGGTTGGCCAACTAGTTTTGCGTCCACACCTTGCGGCCCTGGGGCGCCTAGGTTGAATCCTGGAAATCCAGGTGGCTCTCCTCCTGGTGGCCCTGCTCTGAGTGGTCCTCCCCCAGGGTAGCCTCCTCCTGGTGGTCCCCCGCCTCCTCCTGGTGGTCCCCTGCCTCCTCCTGGTGGTCCCCCACCTCCACCTGGTGGTCCCCCACCTTCTCTGTCTCGTGGTACATCAGGGCAAGGTTCCGCTGGGGCAAATGGGTTGACCCTGGTGATGTCTGCATAGGATTGGCCAGCCGCAAGGGCGTAGCATGCTGGAGTAATGGTCTGGGTGCTCATGACTTGTATTGGTTCTGGGTCTTCTTCAATTGGGCTTGGATCCCTAACTTCTTGGCGTGCTGCACCTTCTAGCGCTCTTTCTATATCAGCAGTGAAGGTGGTAGTGTCGTCCTCTGGGTCCTGTGGTTCCCCTAATAATGGGAAGCGTGTCCTGGCGTTTGCATACATGAAGTGTTTGTTAGTTTTGTTGTCATATGCAACTTCGTACCAGGCATGTCACGCCCACTGAGTGAGCATACCTCCACAGGCGAAGGAGGGGGCATAGGCGATGCTGGTGACTGCGGCCTCGTGGGCAAGAGGTCTGTATACCTCTCACGTGCAGGCATACTCTTGTGACGTCTGATAGAGAGCTTTCCCTTGCCTTTGAGCATACACTAAGGCTCTGCAAGGGGACGTGTGAAGTCTGGCAATTGACCAGAGGAGTTGTGGTTCACAAGGGAAGGAAGGGAACCGTTCACAAGCTGAGATTACAAGAGAACAGACTTAAGGTCTGTCCTAGGCATACAGCGCGATATAAGTACATGTAGGAATGACTCATAAGGAGTCAGAACGAGTCATGGTGTCCCTAGGACACCGTTACTAGTACAGAGTCACGTACAGTCAGCAGGAGTCATCATACCGTATGAGTCATGGATGTCGACGCAGCGCATGCGCAGACATCGGGAAAAACTTACTTTGTTAATCGTGGTTAGCGAGCAGATAATATGATTAATTTAGCCAAGATGATTCAGATTAATTTGATTAACTTGATCATTTAAATGAGCTTACCCCCCCATAGGCTAAGCTAAATTTAAACAATAATTTGGTGTTAATGGAAATAATTTGGTGTTAATGGAAATCCAGGCATTAATCGATATTAATCATGCGTTAATCTCGTTGGAGATCCCAACCATCACATGTATTTGGTAGCTATTTGGTAACTAGAGTATCGCTAATGTAGACATATGGAGCAACCGACACTTGTCGCAGTCTGGTGGGGGATGATCCTGACAGACTGTCTTGACGGGCACACTGCGGCGGTAGTACCCCTCGTGAGCGGCACGTACTCGGATGATGTGATGAGATTCGCTCACCCTCCATGGCCACGCTCATATTCTGGAGAAGATGGTAGATGACCTCAAGGGTCTGCGCTGTGGCCGTCCGAGTCTTGTTCTGTGTGAGCCTATCTAGCCTCCGCAGCACTGCCTCAACCTCACTCTCTTCCAAGAGGTTCTTTCCAATTCCCTCTGCACCGTGTCCAGTCAAGTGATCTATCAGCGACGGGGCACTCACCCAGTCATCCCTGCTTCATGTGTTTGGCCACCAGAGCAAGAGTAGAGAGTAGCTCAACTATTATCTTGACAACTATCTCCGTCATCGCTGCCGTGGGAGGGATCTTGATATAGATATCCAGCTGATGAAGGAAGTTTGTGATAGACTCGAATAGGCCCACGAGCACATCAAGGCTCACACCACCGTCCACGACACCCTGTATCCTTGTATGTCACAACGACACCATATATGATTGATGAGGATTCAAGACCTGCGGGGCTGTGTTGCCAATGCGGATCCATGGTGGATCCTGCACTCTGCGCTGTGGGTGTTGCCCATGTGAGTCGAGTAGGGTTGAAAGTCCAAGGGGTGGTTCGTCCAGGTTCTGGATGGCGTGGAATAGCATGGCACAAAGTCATCAGCCTTCTAGTGATGGATTTTCGAGAGAGGGGAGGATATGTTCGAATACACACCATCATGTTTTCCTAGACATCCCTTACCTTGATTGCCATGGCTCCGTGAACTCTGCTTGCCAGTTTGAGTGAGCTCAGCCATGTCTTGCTCAGGGAGCTAGGCTCCACATGGTAGTCTCCCTCTTCTCACTGAGATTGTTGGTAGCATTCTTTACTCCCGAGGCAATGACAAGTGACTCATCACGGCCAGGATAGTACAGCGCAGCTGAGGACGGGAACAAGTGAAAAAGAAAAGACGTGTCAGTCAGTCAGCAAACATGATTGGTAATCCGATTGTACATCCGCTCGCTCCGTTTCAAACCACACTAGTCGTGTTACTGTACAAGTCATGAGTTACAAGTGTCATCCCAATAGTGCTATACCTGAGATTTTTGACAGCGCAGGTAATGTTTCTCCAGTGCCCTACCTGGAAATATAGAGTGGTTTTCAGCATTCTCAGCAGCACCTGGCCCCATCAATGAAGTGTGCCGAGTCGCAAGATCGATGCACAACGGGCACTGCCAGGCTAGTATCATCATACCCCTGGACTCAATTTGTCGCAGTGTGCATTTGTTCCCATGATTTGGCCCAGTTGCTCCTCGGGAATGGACACCCCTTACAGTGCTGGAATAGTGTAGATCATTATATGTAAATCCATTCACAGACAGGGATACATATGTCAGACTTGTATAGCCTTCGTATCGTACATAGTAGCACGTTGGCAAATTACCCGACGCGTTGGTAAATTATCTGACGCATTAGCGAATTATTCGACATGTTGGCAAATTATCTGACGCGTTAACGAATTATCTGACACGTTGGCAAATTATCTGACGCGTTAGCGAATTATATGCATTAATGACGCATTAACGAGTGTTAACGAGCTTAGCCATTATCTGATGTGTTAGCGAATTATCTGACATCTAGGAATCTGACGTGTTGCAAATTATATGCTTAGCGATGTGTTAGCAATGTGTTAGCAATGTGTTAGCGACGTGTTAGCGAATTAATGGGGTGTTAATGAGCTCTCGGCCCTATTATCTTGAATTAACTGCTCGTTAACCACAATTAACCACAATTAACAAAGTAAGTTTTTCCCGATGGAGGCGTGCAAATGTAGCACTAGTGAATGTGCGTCGGTCCCGACGGTCCGTCAGACCGGGTAGTATGCGTACAGTGCAAGGCAGGGAGATGTGAGTGGAGTCACGGGCTGTAGGGGCCCGGCAGTCCATAGGTAGAGCGCAAGAAAGAGATAGGCAGTAAAAGATGAAAGAAATGAGGCGTACAGTATGCAGGGGAGTGTAACATCACCCCTCTCTTACAGTCCACAACTGTCCTCAGTTGCTACCTTGGTCAGTCCAGTCATAGGCATCCATGGCCTCTGCGTTGTACTCTGCCTCAGCCGTAGGCTCCCTCTCGGCTTCGCGTTCGAGGCGGGAGCCCTCCTGGGTGATGCGCTCAAGGAGGGATCGCGTCGAGGGAGGGGGGCATCCAAAAATGTGTTGGGAGAGGGTGTACGGCTCAGGGCGTTGAGTGTAGCCTCGTCCCACCTTGGCAAGGGCCTCGTGCAGCGCGGGGGAGGGACAATAGGAGAGGACCTGGTCCTCTGGGGTGTCAATGGGGGCGTGAACGCTGGTGAGGTACGGGAAGATGACGTTGTATGCATCGGCCCAAGAGAGGCGTGTCACCGACTGGTAACGTTGATCTCTGTAGTAGTTTAGCCTCCTCTGATGATACTTGAGGAGGCGTTGCGCCTCTGCTGCGCGCCGTTTCTCCATCTCGATGTCTATGGCGTGCGAGTCAATCCCCATCTCTGCAGTATGTAGACGTTCCACTTCCCCAATGAGATATGGGTCCCCCAAGGCCTTGAGGGCATTGTCGACGTGGTGCCAGAAGGAGCCCGTGTCCCCTCCTTCGTCAGAGAAGATGGCGACCTGTCTGGGCGTGAGGCGAGGAAGTGGGCGTCGGGAGTACTCTGCCACGGGGCATGCGTAGAGGGGGTGTGTGAAGATGACCTTGCCTTGCCCCATGGTGGCCAGGACGATGGGGTCTTTGGCTCCAAACATAAACGCGACGTACTTTGGGGTGACGAGGGCACCTGACCCATCCTGGATCTTTGTTGTGAAATAATAGGGGCTGCGCGGGTGGTTGAGGCGGTAGGGGTGTCCTGGGTGGTCCTGCTCTTCCGCTCCCTCTGCCACTCCTTCCACGTCGATGGCTGAGAGAGGACTCCACTCATCTGGGATGTTTGCGGGGTTCCAGGAGGGGGTGTTGGGGGCACTGCTGCCTTCAATCCTGGTGCGTAGTGCCATAGTTGCGTCAATGACTACGTCTCTCACCTCTTCATCATCTAGGGTGTCTATCACCTCAGCGACCATCGTGTTGAGGTGACGGATAACTTCTTCTCCTGTGGTGACCCCACGCATGTCTATGGCGAAGGATGGTCCTTCTTCGTCGTTCTCTGTGATAGGTTCTCCCATGGCATCCGTGAGTAGGAGGCCAGGGACGCTGGTGGTGGTGGAGTGGCCATGGGGAGGGTATTGGTAGTCATCAGGGTAGGAGGTGGTGTCTGGGTTGGCCGCGAGGACTCCCAGTTCAACGACAGGGGGGAGCTCAATGTCAGTCATGGGGGAGCCTGGCGGGGGCTCCAGGGCAGGGATGGGCTGGTCTAGGCTGGCAGAAAAATCACTGTAGTCCCCTTTGTAAATGGGGGAACCCGGGGCAGAGGACGTAGTAGAGGAAGTAGACATATAAGCAGGACGAGGGCGATGAGGGTGGCGAGCAGCAGCAAGTGTGGCGGCACGGTCGATGTTTTGTGGAGATGAGGAGGTGCGAAAGACGTTGGGGTAGACTGAAGCCACAACTGCGAGGAAAGAGTGGGGATAGGTAGAAAATGATTGGGGGTGTTTCTTTGCAGTTTTATAGGCTGTCTTGTTGCATGCCATTTCGGGCCAGGAACCTTCCTGCGTCAGCTTCCTGGCTGGGTTTCTCAGCAGCTTACTATTAGGGTAGTCTGGGAGCTGCATGGCGGGCGAGAACGTTGGTAGGTTCCCTGTGCTGGACGTGGCAATGAACGTGGCAAGCGTTGTCTCTGATTCTGATTCTGGTGTAGGGGGAAGCGACGCTGACAATGCTGCTCATCGTGCGTAGGAGACAGAGGTGCGCGACGAGTCTGGCACCAATTCTGGACTTCTGGCGGTGGCTGTTGTCCTGGCTGGTCGTGCTCTCAGGCTGGTGAGGGTGGAAATGACGTGTGCGCGTCCCTCCCCTCTGTGTATTACCCCCCTCTTAGGTCTCACAGCGCCTCGCTGCGTCTTGGTTCTTTGATGGAATTCCCTGATCAGGTCTGGAGCGTGCACTCCTGTAGCTGGTTCCCATGTGTTGTCAGCGTGTGGGTAGCTCTTCCATTTGATTAGGAATTGGTGTTCGCGTTTTTTGCCCCAGTGGCGCTCCCCCATAATGCACTCGACTTCCCATTCTGGTGCTCCTTTGATAATATCAGGTGGGGGGCGTGTGTAATTTGGTCCGTGGGCATCTGTTTCTTGGTAAGGCGTCAGGAGATCCACATGAAACACCTTATGAATTGTCCATGATGGTGGCAATTCTAGTTGGTAAGCCACAGGGGAGATGACAGATGTGATTTTGAATGGCCCAAAGCGTTTGTGTTACGCTCAGCCTTGGGCGTTCTAAGCGACTTGCTTATTGGTGACTTGGTTCAGCCCAAGTCCTGCTTCTGGTAGTTCTGCACGAACTGTGGACGTTTGGATAAAGTTCTTCTCTTGTTTACAATGGCACAAGACGTAGGCCAACAGGTGTGCACAGGTGCACAAGTGGCGCAAGCACAAATGAGTGCACAAGCGCAAAGGTGTTCAAGACCAAAGGTTCCCTGAATACAAGGGAGGAGAAAGAGGGATAGGGCAAAAGAGCGGAGTGTACTGGTGGTCCTTGAAGGTCTGTTCTGGTTCGTTCTAGCCTTGGGGTGCTTCCCACTGCAGGGATTTCCAAGGTTCAGTAGGCTGTATATCCAAGAGGTCGAGTCTGTCTGCTACATGACAGAAATGCGTACTACTTATAGTAAAACCAGTCAGGCCCCTATCAAGAGGGACGCGTAAGTGTCAGGGCATAGGGCCCGTGTTGTCATAAGAGTCCAGAGCACACGCCATAAGGGCGCGGCAGCGTTCTAGTTCAATCTGATGGACGCGCGTACTGTATGATGTCAAGGGTCAGTCCAGATGTCCAATCAGCTAAGAAACCGTTATCGTAAGGACGCGCGGCCTGCATCCACGCCGGAACACGTCTGCACTACACCCTAAAACCTAGGGAACACGCCTTCAGCGTGCTGTGATGTGCCGAGGTGATGTGCTGCACGCCTGCACCTGCAGGTGCCATGTGGGTACCACAACCATGCGCTCGTAGCATGAGGCTAGGAGCTCCTTCCTAATCAGTCCAGTTCAATGTCCATACCAATGTCCGTAGTGTAGCCAGTCTTCATTCAATGTAGGGCCTCCCAGGGAGGTCCTGATTCCATCCTTGTCTTGTCAGGTAACCAGCCGCAAGTCCCAGAGACTGCATAGTGGCTGGGTCAGTGCGCAAAGGCAGCGCGATCGTAACATCCATCACCAACGCCACACATGCCGAGGGTCAAGAGGGTATCGAAGAAGTCCTTGCTGGGACCACCCCCAGCATCGCGGTCCACTACGACCCCAAAAACCCATACTGGTCCCAAGAAATGTGTGTCGCCAGCCGTGACACCGCGTATGATGACTACATCCAGGACCCAATACCTCACGCCCCCGCTGCCAACGATGCCCCCAGCATCACCACCAGTGCCTCCCTTGGAGACAAAGGCAGATTGCGCAGTGATACGCCCATGGCCCACGCGCAACCGGGCCGCGTACGCCACTTCCTATCAGCGCCGCACACAGAGCGAGCCACCGCCAACTATGACGATGATGGAGCCAGTACCCCTGATCACATGTCAGGTACTGATGACTCCGTGGGGGGAGCCGATTGGGACATCCATAGAGAAGCTGAGCCCCCGCAAGGTTTGGAGATCGTGGGGAGAGTGGACCAGGGCACACAGACAGTGGAGCCGCAAATTTGGGCAAGGTATGACCCCAATGACCATGACCAAGGTGACGTGTTGTACCCTGATGTAAGCGACCCCACCTTTGATTGACAGCAGCGAGGCGAGGGCGCCTCGCCTAAGGAGGGGGGCAGTGCCACGGGCCGGACTCACCATGCTATGTTTTTACTTTACCATCACGTGCCATGTGACGCCAGGCATCACATGATCTTTCCCTTCTCGCCCCAGGTCCCCCTTCCTGCACCGAGTGACAGCAGAAGGCGCAGGGGGACACATGTCCTTCCCTTTATTCCCACCTCCCATGACTCGCATGGGACTATGCTTACTCACTTACTGTACTGCAGACTGCGGACTGGCTTCAGCTTACTCATGGCATCATGGCGCTGATGTGTCTGAGTGGCCAGGTCATGTATAAAAGGGGCAAAGCTTAGAGACTTACTCTCTAAGCTTCAGCTTAACTTTCATCTTCGCACACTTGTATCACATTCTAGTATATCAGCTTGGTACTAGAATTATCTGCTTTGCCCCGCTCAATCTCATCTCTACCTCACGTGCTCTCACAAGTGATAAGGCATAACTGTGCTTGAAGCAACATCAAGCCCAGTCCCACCTCACCACTTACTCATCCATCTCGATCTGTCCCAAGTCAACTTGAGACTTGCGTCCTTGTTGACTTCAAGTTTGGTCTTGTGTTTTACGTCGACGTCCTGTGCGTGACGTAGCAGCATGCCTCGCATCTGGGGTGCCACCACGCCAGCGCCATCACCACCGCGGCCATTCAGCATCGTCCCCACAACCACTGCTGTGCCAGCAGCGTCATCACGGCCGCTGCCACACCTGCACTGTCACCACTGCCGTGCCAGCACAGTTAATGTGACTGTCGTGCCAGCAGCGTCACCACGCCCACTGCTGTGCCAGCCCCATCCCCCATGTCTTGGCAGCACCATGGCTGCGGCCGCTGCTGCACCAGCGCCATCACCTCTGCCGCACTGGCGCTGTGCACCATGACCGCCACTGTGCCAGCAGTGTCACCCCGACCACGCCAGCACCATCACCCCTGCCGCTGCCACACCAGCAGTGTCACCGCACCCACACCATCGCTGCCACCACAGCACCAGTTGCATTACCACGACTGCCATTGTACCACGTCACATGGCCGCTGCCACAGTGCCTGTTACGCTCCGCTGCACACTGTACGCTTCATTTCTTTTTCTTTTACTGCCTATCTCTTGCTTGCGCTCTACCTATGGACTGCCAGGCCCCTACGGCCCGCGACTCCGCTCGCGTCTCCTCGCCTCACACTGTACACATACTGCCTGGTCTGACGGACCATCGGGACCGATGCGCATTCACTAGTGCTACACTTGCACGCCTCTGCGCATGCGCTGCATCGGCACCCATGACTCATATGATACAATGACTCCTACTGACTGTGCGTGACTCTGTACTAGTAGCAGTGTCCTAGGGACACCATGACTCACTCTGACTCCTTATGAGTCATTCTTGCATGTACTTATATCGCGTTGTATGCCTAGGACAGACCCTAAGTCTGTTCTCTTGTAATCTCAGCTCGTGAACCATCTCCTTCCTTCGCTTGTGAACCACAGTTCCTCTGGTGGATTGCCAGACTTCGCTCACCCCTTGTAGAGCCCTAGTATATGCTCAAAGGCAAGGGAAAGCTTTCTCTCAGACGTCACAAGAGTACGCCTGCGCGCGACAGGTATACAGACCTCTTGCCTTCAAGGCCTCAGTCACCAGCATCGCCTACACCCCCTCCTTCACCTGTGGAGGTACGCTCACTCGGTGGGTGTGACAGTGCCAGCAGCGTCATCGCGACCACTGCTGCGCCAGTACTGTTGCCACTGCTGCCACCAGCGTTGTCAACGCCTGCTGCTGCGCAGGCAGCGTCACTACACCCGTGCCCGCCACACCATCACCACGGCTGCTTCCGCACCAGCAGCGTCACCACACCTGCACCCGCTGCACCGTTGCCACGGCCGCTGCCATCCCAGCATCGTCACCGGCCGCTGCTGCGCCAGCAGCATCGCCGCACCAGTACCCACTGCATCATCGCCACAGCTGCTGCCACACGAGCAGTGTCGCCGCGACCACTGCCATCCCAGCGTCATCACCGGCCACTGCTGCACCGGCAGCGTCGCTGCACCAGCACCCACTGCACCATCGCCGTGGCCGCTGGTGCAGCGTCACTGTGACCACCATCGTGCCACGTCACGGCCGCTGCCATGCTGGCGCTGCCACCATGCCAGCACCGTTGCTGTGGCTGCTGTGGCAATTGCAATGGCAGCAGTAGCAACAGCAGCAACAACAGCAGTGGCATGGGTATGTTTTTCTATTAGAACATATACTATAAAATCTGTGGGCTGCTTAATACTCTTACTGTACTTAATAGAAATACAGTTCTTAACAGTTCTTAACTTGCTTAGTTCCTTAGAATAATCTTAGTTTCTAAACTCCTCTTAACCATGAAATCTCTAAGTGCAAAATAAGATGTGATACTGTCTTAGTTGTCTTATTTGAGCTTAATTGAGGTTTAAGAACATTAAGACCTATTAAGGAAATTTGAGTTCCCCTGATGGTCTCCATTTGAAAGATTGGTACAGTAATACAAGAACCATCTCCAGTGTTAACACATCTTTCTTAGATTTATGAATGATGCTGTCCCACCTGCAGTCCCTTGACAGTATAGATGCCATACTCCCTCAGCCAGCCTTTATTGAGGACTATCAACTGCCACAACCTTCTCTCATCCCAGATGACTGCAAATAGTCTGCAATAGATGACATTCTAGAGGATGTTCTCTCAGAGATTTTCAATGCTTTTTGACTTGAACTTCATAGAGACCTCACACTGTTACTATCACTACCAGTATTGGAGTTCCCCAACTGTCTGTGTGGATGCTTGATGAGTTGTCTAGGGCCCACTATACCGTATCCTTCTGGTTGTGCCACATACACTATCAAAACTCTGCACCCTTCACGTACTCACTGCTACACTCATTGCACATAATTCAGGCATCACCCCTCCTTCAGTGCCAAGCATGCTGCCTCGAAATAAAAAATCACATCAGGCTTCGAGTTTTTGGGGAGACTATAAGTCTTAATATGGCAGACCACGAGGCAGGGCTGACGACGGCCACGAGGCCAGGCGGCCTGTCCATTTTTGCGGATTGTGCGATCATCAGACACCCTAGGCCACGCTCCCAGGGGTCAGGGGACATGCGTGTCCATCGCGTGTGGGCTGCATCTGTAATCGGTACCGGTGACCCCCCAAAGCGAGCTTTTATGTCGAAGAAGGTTGTCCTCCTTTTTCTGTTTATGCATCATAAATAGATAGTTACACGGTTGTTTGGACAACAGAAACGTCAAGGACAACCACCCGTTGCAACACGGCTAGCCAGAGAGCCAGGGCAGTAGGGGCGGGGTATGATATACATGTTAGTTTAGATAAGTGACTTTTGTCTGTGAATAACTGTAATGCTACATTGCGGGAAATCAATCCCACATCTTACCAGTCGGTCATATATGCGTGAGTGCGTCAATATCATCAGGTGAAATCAAGTGGTGAGGAGGACCAATCAAGAATAGTAAAAGGCATCGCGAATGGCGCGCATAAAGCCCACGCGGTGCTCGTGCTGGGCAATGCCCATGGCACGCCGCGTGAGGGACGTGCCGCGCTTATTGAGCCTGCAGATCGCTTTCGACGAGGACGGCGACGACGTCGGCTGCGCGTTTGGTCCACTCGTGGACGTCGGCTTGTTCCCTTTAGTCGTGCCTGAGCCCTTCGTCGCAGTCGCCGCGGGTGAGCTCGAACCCGCGTCGGATGGGGTCCCGCTGGATGCCGAGGCGAGGTTGGATAAGGGCGGGCCGGGGAAAGTGTAGGCCGCGGTGTCATCGTACACGTTCGGGTCGTAGATGCCCGGGTCGTTGTCGTTGTACGCGCCCGGAAAGGACACGGTCTGGTCGGGGGTACCGGTCTGCGAGCCGCCGACGAGGATCTGCGTGCAGGACGGGTAGAACTCGGCGCCGCCGAGGGTCACGGCGAGGTGGAGCGCAATGATCTCGTGACGGACGAGGTAGCCGCCAGGGGCGACCTGGGTGGGGAGCGTCACTGCGATGGGTTGTTCATTCACTGTCGGGGTTTCGCGCCCGAGCGTTAGTGTGTATGCGATCTTTGGGGGAGGGGAAGAAGGGATCTACGCACTGACGTCCTTTTGGTACCAAGCGGACCCGTCTGGCTTCTTGCCGAGCTGGTCAATTTTGAACCACTTGGCAGTTGAACCGTTGAACTTGTCACAGGTGCTGGTGTCGCACGCAGCCATATAAGTCATGATTGGGCCGGTATTATGCGGCCACTGTAGCCCAACGACGCGACGGTAGTCAGCGAGGAGTGCGAGGAAGGCCGAGAAAGCAACTCACGTTTTGCCCACCAGGGTTGCCCCAAAAAAACTGGATGACAGAGCCGGGATTCGCGGGCACGACCATGGTGGCTAGCTGGGCGGCCAGTCCGCAGTTCAGGTATGGATTGTTCGCACCCTTGACGGGGCCAATATCAGCGATCTGGCGAATGGGACTATCTGTGGGCTGCGCGTTGGGAATGTTGCCAGTGTAGGTTGTGCCATCTATTACGACTTTTGTGACAATCCCGTGGGCGGCGGCAGAGGGAAGAAAAGCTAAGATTGGGGAGAGGATGAGGAGAACGTGAGGAAGCATGAGGGATAGATTGGTCGTGTTCGAATCGGGTGCCCGCCCTCTTCCCCCCTGGACCCTTTATTGAAGAAACGAGGACGAGT
>QLOS01001914.1:0-25561 GCA_003313725.1 Russula sp. MG48 | reverse complement strand
GCTCACAAACGCAAGCGGGAGGGCCCGATCCTTGCCACCCACCCCCTTCCTCGCGTCAAACGCACCGCGACCGCCGCCATGCCACCACCGAGCCACCGTCACCGCTGCCGCACCCGCGCAGTCACCGTGACCACCACCGTGCCACCACCGAGTTGTGGCACCCCCCCTCTCGCCTACAAGCGTGAGCTGGGGCATATTTTTTTTGGTCATATCATTCTTAACTGACAAAAGTACCCCTCACAGATACACGACGCCCTGCCGCTGCGTCGCCAACACCCCCCGCTCGCAAATGCGAGGTGGGCAGTTTTGTCCCTATGACGAGGTCACCCCCACATCACCACGCTGTCACCCTCCCTCGCCCACAAGCGCGAGCTGGGGGTGGCTTCTTTCCTACGCCCCGCCGCTACGTCTCCAACCACGTCCCTCGCTTGCGAACGCGGGCTTGGGGACGTTTTCAGCCACCACCCCATCTCGCTCACGAGCGCGAGCTGTAGGTATGGTTTTTTTTTTTTCATATCATTCCTACTAACGTGCTTTTCCGATTTCCTCATAGCTTTACCACCACATCTGGCCTGGCCCCGTCGCATTCAGGATGCGGCTGCGCTAGCGCCATCACCACCGCTGCGGCCGTGCCCGCATCGTCACCGCGACTGCCGCCGTACTACATCCCCACGGTCGCTGCCACGCCAGCGCCCTGACCATGACCGCCGCCCCGCCAGCGCCGTCATCATGGCCACTGCCACGCGCACTGTCACCGCGGTGACCGCGCCCGTGCCAGGACCATCGCCGCGGTTGCTGCCACGCCAGCAGTGTCACCGCACCCGCACCATTGCTGTGGTCGCTGCGGGAGCCTGGAGGGCCCGATTCCCGCGTAGCTACAGCAACGGCAGGGTGCAGTGCTGGAACAGGGGGAGTGGCAGAATAGTGGTGGTAGCGGCAATGGCGGTAATGTGGGGGCAACAGGTGCCGCAGCGGCGGCGGTGACGGCGATGACGAGCCCCCCTATTTAGGAGTTGATGCACTGTATTGTACTTGTTCTTAGTTAGTTTTATGCCAAATACAGCTTATTTTATCTTAACTTCCTTAAGTTTGTGTGATGCTTGAAATTTGATGAGTTCTTGATTTTACTTAATTTTGTGAGTGAGCCCCTTAATGGCCATTAAGAACAAATAATACAATTTAAGGGAAAAGATAAGAGAATTAAGAGAAATTAATGAAATGGATCATCTTAACCGAAGGAAACCTGTCTTAATTAAGCACCCTCTTAATGTCCCTTAAAATGTTCTTAAAACCATTTAAGAGGATTTAAGCCAGGTTAAGATAATTTCCAAATACCTGATGAGGCTGAGATTACAAGAGAACAGACTTAGGGTCTGTCCTAGGCATACAACACGATATAAGTACACACAGGGGTGACTCAGGAGGAGTCAGAGCAAGTCATGGTGTCCCTAGGACACTGCTACTAGTACAGAGTCACTAAGAGTCATTGGGAGTCATTGTACCATATGAGTCAGTGGGTGCCAAGGCAGCGCATGCGCAGAGGCATGCATATGTAGCACTAGTGGGTGCGTGTCGGTCCCAACAGCCTGTCAGGCCAGGTGGTAAGTGTACAGAGTGAGAATGGAAGGCAGAGATGGAGTTACGGGCCATAGGGGCCCGGCAGTTCATAGGTGAAGCGCAGGGAGTCATAGGCAGTAAGAATGAAAAGAATTAAGGTGTACAGTGAAGTGGGAGCGTAACATCACCCCTCTCCTACAGTCCGCGACTGTCCTCAGTTGCTACCTTGGTCAGTCCAGTCATAAGTGTCCATGGCATCTGTGTCGTACTCTGCCAGGGCCACCGGCTCCCCTTTGGCCTCGTGTTCAAGGTGGGAGCCCTCCTGGGTGATGCGTTCAAGGAGGGACCGTGCATTAGGAGGGCACCCAAAGATGCGCTGGGAGAGGGTCCACAGCTCAGGGCGCTGTGTGTTGCTGCACCCTGCCTTGGCCAGGGCCTCACACAGCGCAGGGGAGGGGCAGTAGGAGAGGACTTGGTCATCTGGGGTGTCCAGGGGGGCGTGGATGATGGTGAGGTAGGGGAAGACGACGTTATAGGTGTCAGCATTGGAGAGGCGTACCACACTTTGGTGCTGCTGGTCCTTGTAGTAGTTGAGCCTCCTCTGGTGCCACTTGAGGAGGCGTTGCACCTCAGCCATGCGTCGCTTCTCTGTTTCTATATCAATCGCATGGGAGTCCATCCCCATTTCTGCTGTGCGCAGGCGCTCAACTTCCCCAATGAGGTACGGGTCCCCTACTGCCTTGAGGGCATTGTCCACATGATGCCAAAAGGAGCCAGTGTCCCCTCCTTCGTCTGAGAAGATAGAGACCTGCCTCTGCGTGAGGCGGGGGAGTGGGTGTAATGTGTGATGGGGTGCTGGTTGTGCATGGAGAGGGTAGGTGAATATGACCCTGCCGCGTCCCATGGTGGCCAGGATGACTGGGTCCTTGGCCCCGAACATGAAGGCGACATACTTGGGGGTGACCAAGGTGCCAGATCCATCCTGGATCTTCTGAGGGTAATAGTAGGTGCTGCAGGGGTGGTTGAGGCAGTAGGGGTGCCCAGGGTGATCCTGTTCCTCTGCTCCCTCTGCGATGCCCTCCACATCGATAGACGCAAGGGGGCTCCACTCATCTGGGACATTGGCAGGGTTTCAGGAGGGTGTACCTGGGGTGGAGTCTCCTTCTACCAGGCTGTGGAGCGAGGACATAGCATCGATGACAGTGCCTCGTATGTCTTCATCCTCCAGGGTGTCTATGATCTCCGCCACTGTAGCATTGAGGCGGTGGATGACTTCCTCTCCTGTGGTCACCCCGCGCATGTCAATGGCGAAGGATGGCCCCTCTTCCTCGCTTTTGGTGACTGGGTTCCCCATGGCATCTGTGAGTAAGAGGCCAGGGATGTGAGTAGTGGTGGAGTGGCCGAGGGGCGCATATGGAGAGTCATCTGCATAGGAGGTGGTGTCTGGGTTGGTGGCGAGGGTCTCTAGTGTGTCAACAGGGGGGAGTTCGATGTCTGTCATGGGGGAACCTGGAGGGGGCTCCAATGTGGGGATGGGTTGGTCTACTGCGTCAAGGAAATCACTGTAGTCCCCCTTATAAATGGGGGAGCCTGGCACGGAGGATGCCACAGATGAGGAAGACATGTAAGCAGGATGAGGGCGACGAGGGTGACAGGCAGCAGCAAGTGTAGTGGCATGATTAAGATTCTGTGGAGATGAGGAAGTGCGAAAGATGTTAGGGTAGATTGAAGCCACGGCTGCGAGGAATGGATGGGGGTAGATAGAGAAAGATTGGGGGTGTTTCTTTGCAGTTTTATAGGCTGTCTTGTTACGTGCCATTTCAGGCCAGAAACCTTCCTGCGTCAGCTTTCTGGCTGGGTTTCTAAGCAGCTTACTGTTAGGGTAATCAGGGAGCTGCGTGGGAGGATAGTCTGGGAGCTGCGTGGGAGGCGAGAATGTTGGTAGGCTCCTCCTGGGGCTGGATGTGGCAATGACAGCAAGCGACGTCTCTGATCCTGATTCTGGTGTAGGAGAAAGCGACGCTGACAATGCTGCTTGGCGTGCATGGCTGGTAGAGGTGCACGACGAGTCTGGCACCAATTCTGGACTTCTGGCGGCTGCTGACAATGCTGTTGGAGACGTGCACGACAGACCTGGCGCACAAAGTCCAACTGGAAATTCCTGTGTCCTGGCTGGTCGTGCTCTCGAGTTTGTGAGGGTGGAAATGAGGTGTGCATGTCCCTCCCTTCCGTGTATTACCCCCCTCTTAGGTCTTGCATCGCCCCGATGTGTCTTGGTTCTTTGATGGAACTCCCTGATAAGGTCTGGAGTGTGCACTCCTGTAGCTGGTTCCCATGTGTTGTCGGCATGTGGGTAGTTCTTCCATTTGATTAGGAATTGGTGTTCGCATTTCCTGCCCCAGTGGCGCTCCCCCATAATACATTCTACTTCCCATTCTGGTGCGCCTTCAATGATCTCTGGTGGGGGACAAGTGTAATTGGGCCCATGGGCATCTGTTTCTTGGTAAGGCGTCAAGAGATCCACATGAAACACATTATGAATCGTCCATGATGGTGGCAATTCCAGTTGGTAAGCCACAGGTGAGATGACATATGTGATTTTGAATGGTCTGAAGTGTTTGGGTGCCAGCTTACTAGAGGGGTAATAGGTTTTGATGTGGCATCCTTCTAGCCAGACTCTTTGTCCCTTTTGGAACTGGGGTACTGTTGTCTTAGGTGGCGCACTCAGGAGCCTTTGTGTGCGTTTCCTGGCATCTAGAATGTGTGTGAGGCGGTCCTGTACTGCTGGTGGGTGTGTGAGGTCATTGTCAATTGTGCATTGAGGTTGATAGCCAAAGAGGAGTTTGTGTGCGGTGAGTTTTGTGCGATTGTGTGGCCAAGAGTTGTACACAAACTCAGCCATAGGGAGGTAGTATGCCCACTGGTCCTGTTGGTCTGGGACCCAGAGGTGCAGGTACTGTTCCACCTGTTGATTGGCGCATTCACTCTGGCCATCTGTCCTGGGGTGGAAGGCGGTGCTAATGTTCTGTTTGGCATGTATGCTCTGGGCCAGTGTGCGTGCAAAGTGCGATGTGAATCTGGGGTCGTGATCTGAGATAATTTGTCTGGGGAGTCCAAACCATGGAAGGATGTGGCGGAAATATAGTGTAGCCACTCCCTCTCCTGTGATGGTGGTTGAGCATGGAAGGAATCATGCAGCTTTGGAGCAGCCTTGGTTGACGATGGTGAGGATTGCATTGTGTCCTGCTGAGGGGGGAAGGTCTGTGATCAGGTCCATGGAGATGCTTTGGAAAGGCCCTTCTTCCGCAGGGACATCGATTGGGAAGAGGGCAGCCTTTGGTTGTGTGGTGCGTGCTTTGGTTTCTTGGCATTTGGCACATCCTTGCACATATTCCTTTGTGAATCATTTGAGTTCCTTTCCTCCTTCATAGTGTCTTCGCAGGAGTGCAAGGGTGTTCTTGGCGCCTGGGTGCCCTGCAAGGGGGTGGTCGTGATATTGTTGGAGGATTTCCCTTCACCCAGCCAAATCTTGTGGGAAGGTGGCGAATTGCAGGGTCGCGACACGTTCTGGTGGGAATAGGGTGATATTTTCATTATTGTGCTCTCCTTTTTCTCCTGGAGGGCATGATAGGAAGTCTGCGGGGATATGCTGTTTACCTGGGACGTGTACCAGCTGATAGTCGTACTCCTGGAGTTCTGGTGACCATCTAGCCTGGCGGTGGTTGAGGTTCTGGGGTCGCAGGAAGTATTGTAAGTTACGGTGGTCTGTGCGTATGATGACCTTGTGCACGCTCCCTGCTAGGTAGGCCCTCCATGTGCGCAGTGCATCCAGGACTGCAAAGGCCTCTTGATCCACGACATCCCAGTTGCGCTGGGTGGCATCGAAGGTCTTAGAGTGGAATGCGATTGTGTTACGCTCCTGCTTCACTGTACGCTCTATTTTCTTTTCATTTTACTACCTGCCTCCCTCTTGCGCTATGCCTACGGACTGCCAGGCCCCTACGGCCCGTGACTCTGCTTGCACCTTCCTATCTCGTTCCATGTACTTACCACCCGGCCTGACGGGCCGTTGGGACCGGCGTGCAGCCACTAGTGCTACATTTGCACGCCTCTGCACATGCGCTGCCTTGGCACCTAGTGACTCATGTACTACGATGACTCCTGCTGACTCCCTGTGACTCTGTACTAGTAGCGGTGTCCTAGGGACACCATGACTCGTCCTGACTCCCTATGAGTCATTCCTGCATGTACTTATATCACGTTGTATGCCTAGGACAGACCCTAAGTCTGTTCTCTTGTAATCTCAGCCTGTGAATGGTCTCCTTCCTCCACTTGTGAACCCCAGATCCTCTGGCCAATTGCCAGACATTGTGCATCCCTTTGCAGAGCGCTAGCATATGCTCAAAGGCAAGGGAAAGCTCAGTATCAGACATCACAAGAGTACGCCTGCATGCAAGAGGTATACAGACCTCTTACCTTTGAGGCCTCAGTCACCAACGTCGCCTATGCCCCCTCCTTCGCCTGTGGAGGTACGCTCACTCGGTGGGCGTGACATTAGAACAGACTTACCCAGTCAACCAGAGGCCTCGGGCCCGAGTACAGCCATGGATTCACCAGCAGACTCGAAGTTCAAACCATTCACACTCGCTCTCTGTCCAGCAAACGACAAGGAAGACGACTTGCGAACCATCTTCCTACATGAAGGACTAGAATCAGCACACTGGGAAGGAGCGATCCTGTGGACAGGACACTATTACCTTGCCATCCTTCCTGGGCGATCAAAGGTCGGAGCATACCCAGTACACCACGTAGCAGGTGCCTGGTATGAAGTCGCATATAATACCAAGACTGATACATACTACGCATATGCAAACACGAAGACGCGCTTCCCAGAACTAGGGGAACTACCAGCACCAGGAGACCTAAAAGATGACACCACTGCCTTCACCTCAGCTATAGGAGGGGCACTAGAGAGCGCAGCCCAGCAACAAGTCAGGGACCCAAGCCCAATTGAAGAAGAACAAGACCCAGTGCAAGTCATGAGCACCCACACCATTGCCCCACCACATTTTGCCCTCGCAGTCGGCCAGACGTACGCAGACATTGCCAGAGTTAATCCATCTGCCCCAGCAGAGCCCTGCATGGATCCACCTCGTGAAGGAGGTGGAGGACTGCCAACAGGAGGTGGAGGACCACCTGGAGGAGGCAGAGGACTGCCAGGAGGAGGAGGAGGCTACCCAGGAGGAGGACCACTTGGAGTAGGACCACCTGGGGGAGAACCACCTGGATTTCCAGGATTTGACCTTGATGCCCCAGCCCCACAAGGTGCGGATGCAAAACTAGTAGGCCAACCCCCAAAACCCTTCAGGGGTGGCAAAGAAGGACGAAAGATAGCCCGGAACTGGATGCTGGAGCTCAAGAACTACCACTTTCTGAACAGAAGGTCCGCAGCAATCGCCCAAGAAGACAACCGCGTTGCACATGCCCTCACCCTCATCAAGGGACCACACGTAGATGGTTGGGCATGCCAATGCATGAAATGGCTACAGCAAGTTTCCAGGGGCCTCATACAAGACAACCATCCATGGGACTCCTTCAAAACCAGATTCCTCCTTGACTACGCAGACATCTCAGCCCTGCAGAAAGCGCAGCAAGAGCTCATGGGAATTTGGATGAACCCACAAGAAGGCATCGATAGCTACATCGTCAGGTTCGAAGAGCTTGCAGAGAGAGGAAATCTCGAGCCAAACAACCCTGCGGTGGTCTGGTACTTCTGGAAGGGCCTCAATCCTGGACTCCTCAGAGCCTGCCTCAAAGAAAGGCCTGTCCCTATGACATGGGAAGAATGGAAGCATGCCACATGCACCAACCATGTCCACTGGCAAATTGAGCAAGGTATCCTCACCCAGCAGAGGCAGCAGAACCCCTTGGCAGGAGCCCAGCAGACTTCTCATCCTTTCCTTCCCTTCCTTACCTGAGGCTCTTGCCCCCAACAACAGACGCAGCGCCACCAGCAACCGCTTCGCCCAAGCCAGATGGGACCAGTCCCCATGGAAGTAGATCGCCTCAGGGCCATGCTCAGCGACTCAGAGAAAGCCCGCCTCCAGAAGGAAGGATGCTGCTACCAGTGCAAGAAACAAGGTCATCTCGCTCGACAATGCCCGCAAAGGAAGGGCAAAGGAAGCTTCCCTTGCGCTGCAAAGGCACAAGTAACACAAGAATACGAAGAAGAGGACCCAGGGAACACTGTCACATCAGTGGCCTCTACCCCACCAGGAGTAATGGCTCCAGAAGAAATCCTCAAAGCAATGGCCACCCTCAGTGATGAACAGTATGATAAGATGGGTCAGATGTGGGAGGCTCAGGGT
This sequence comes from Russula sp. MG48, assembly GCA_003313725.1. Classification (NCBI taxonomy): domain Eukaryota; kingdom Fungi; phylum Basidiomycota; class Agaricomycetes; order Russulales; family Russulaceae; genus Russula; species Russula sp. MG48. Next base: position 17,636 of record QLOS01001914.1, on the reverse strand, counting down.
TTTCAAGGTGCCTGAATATGTCGGCCAGTATTCGGGCAATGTTCTGTCGTGATGTGTATCTACCAAGAATCAAATCGTTGCATATCCCAGCTCAGTTACACACCTCGACTGCCAAGGCTGAGCTCCCTGTCTTCATTGACAGTGGGGCAACAGAAAACTTCGTCAGCCCAACATTCATTAGAAGGAACAAAATCGCCACACTACCCCTCAAACGTCCCAGGAAGCTACGAAACACGGATGGGAGCAAGAACAGCATCGGGGAACTCACCAGATTCACTGAACTTGAGATCATCATGGGCAAAAAGAGCCACATCCATTGCTTTTACATCGCAGAACTAGGAGGAGATGACCTCATACTAGGCTACCCATGGCTCGCATCAACCAACCCCCGCATTGACTGGACAAAGGGCACCATTGACCAAGATATTGCCCTCCGCACACCAGAAGTGTCACTACTCCAGCCCACACCTCCAGTACGGGTCGCAGGACTACAAGTTGACATCCCCTCATTCCAACCTCTTTTAGAACCAGGAGATGAGCTCATCATGCGTCTCTGCAAGACTACCATCTCCCAACACATCGCTGAGGAGGCGCAGCCCAAGGAAAAGAGGACATGGGACCAGATAGTACCGGCTCACTACCACCGCTTCAGGAAGGTCTTCAGCGAACAAGCAGCACAACGCTTCCCAGAATCACAACCCTGGGATCATGCCATTGACCTCAAGCCTGACGCCCCAGACACCATGGACTGCAAGATTTACCCGCTCAACCCTAGGGAACAAGCTGCACAACGAGAATTCGTCAAGGAGAATGAGGGCCTCGGCCTGATCCGCCCCTCAGACTCCAGGTATGGTTTCCCAGTCTTCTACGTCAAGAAAAAGAATGGGGACCTATGCCTGGTCATCGACTATCAAAAGCTAAATGCTGTCACTGTTCGCAACCGCTACCCACTGCTGCTGATCCCAGAATTAATCGACTGGGTGAGGGGGCACACACTATTTACAAAGATGGACATCAGATGGGGCTATAACAACATTCGCATACGTGAAGGAGACCAATGGAAGGCAGCCTTCAAGACAAACTTGGGACTATTCGAACCAATGGTCATGTTCTTCGGCCTCACCAACTCTCCGGCCACCTTCCAGACCATGATGAATCAGATTTTCAAGGAACTCATCGACGGCGGCTACATTACAGTATACATGGACGATATCCTGGTGCACATGCCCCTGGATTACCCCCTTCACCGCCGCATCACCGCCCAGGTACTAGAGATACTCCTCACACATGACCTCTACCTGCGCCCAGAGAAATGTCTGTTCGAGGCCACAGTGGTGGAATATCTGGGTGTCATCCTGGAGAAGGACCGTCTTAGGATGGACCCCATCAAAGTTAAAGCAATCCTGACCTGGCCCACTCCAAAGAATGTCCGAGATGTTCGTGCGTTTATAGGATTCTGCCTCTTCTATCGATGCTGGATCCCCAAGTTCAGTGAAGTTGCACGCCCCATGAATGAGCTTACGCACAAGGATGTCCCATGGGAGTGGACAGCGGCACGACAGGCTGCCTTTGATGAACTAAAAGAGCGGGTGGCCTCAGCACCAGTCCTCAGACAACCAGACTTCGCCAAAACATTCTATGTCGACACAGACGCATCTCAACATGCCCTGGGAGCAGTCCTGCAACAAAAGGATGAGCAGGGGCATCTGCACCCAATTGCATTCCACTCTAAGACCTTCGATGCCACCCAGCGCAACTGGGATGTCGCAGATCGAGAGGCCTTTGCAGTCCTGGACGCACTACGCACATGGAGGGCCTACCTAGCAGGGAGCATGCATAAGGTCATCATACGCATGGACCACCGTAACTTACAATACTTCCTGCGACCCCAGAACCTCAACCGCCGCCAGGCCAGGTGGTCACCAGAGCTCCAAGAGTACGATTACCAGCTGGTACACGTACCAGGCAAACAACATATCCCTGCGGACTTTCTATCACGCCCCCCAGGAGAGAAAGGAGAGCACGACAATGAAAACATCACCCTATTCCCACCAGAACACATCGCGGCCCTGTGATTCGCTGCCTTCCCACAAGACTTGGCTGGACGAAGGGAAGTCCTCCAACGATATCATGACCACCCCCTCGCAGGACACCCAGGCATCAAGAACACTCTTGCACTCCTGTGAAGACACTATGAAGGAGGGAAGGAACTCGAATGATTCACAAAGGAATATGTGCAAGGGTGCGCCAAATGCCAAGAAACCAAAGCACGCACCACACAGCCAAAGGCAGCCCTCTTCCCAATCGACGTCCCTGCAGAAGAAGGGCCCTTCCAAAGTATTTCCATGGACCTGATCACAGACCTCCCCCCCTCAGCGGGATACAATGCAATCCTCACCATCGTCGATCAAGGCTGCTCCAAAGCTGCATGATTCCTTCCATGCTCAACCACCATCACGGGAGAGGGAGTGGCTGCACTATATTTCTGCTACATCCTCCCATGGTTTGGACTCCCTAGACGAATTATCTCAGATCGCGACCCCAGATTCACATCACACTTTGCGCACGCACTAGCCCAGAGCATACATGCCAAACAGAACATCAGCACTGCCTTTCACCCTAGGACAGATGGACAGAGTGAACGCGCCAATCAACAGGTGGAACAGTACCTGTGCCTCTGGGTTCTGGACCAACAGGACCAGTGGGCATACTACCTCCCCATGGCAGAGTTTGTGTACAACTCTTGGCCACATGATCTGTTATGACCCAGCGTGTCGTTCCTATTGATGCGCGCAACTTGTGCTACTCGGGCTTAAACCAATGTGCACAGAAGGTCCCCCTATGTGTGGCACACACTGACAGGGGTTCAGCTAGGGTTCAGAAGTACCCTAGACGACTTAAAGAGGCAAGCAGATGTGCGCAGCAATGCACAGGCAGCAGGGGCAGGCAAACAAGGGCACTGGTATTCAGATCAAGTCAAGCATAAGGTATACAGGGCGCGAGATACCTCGTCTATATACTGGCAACGGCAAGGCGGCTCGAAGTATCAGTAAGCAGTGACAGAAGTGGCATAGGCAATGAAGTAAGTGGCGCAGGCAATGATATCAGCGGCATGTGCAATGATATCGGTGGCAACAAGTAAGAAAGTGGAAAGGCGGTCACGAGGCAGGCGTGGGACACAGTCAGGAATCAGCAGACGTATAGTAAGAGGACCTGGAATGCTCTACAGGTCACGCGGTGTGGTGCGGAACATCAGAAGGCGAGATAGAAGTGGCAAAGGGGGCATGAGGCAAATAGCGTACAGTAGTCCAGGCACGAATGTGGTACGTACAGAAATGCGGGGGCAGTGGCGCGGGGGTCCGGTCGGGCCGGGCACGGAGTCTGGCAAGGTGCGGTCAAGAGGGGCGTGAGATATGGCGATAAATGTGGCAGGGTGCAGCTCTACTGCCATATGTGCGTGCGTGGGAGATCTGAGTAAGCGAGATAAGATGGCGGAGTTGGCAGCGGTCCGGGCGGTCCGGATTACCATAAAAGGGAGGTGGAAAGCGTGAATGAAGCAAGTCAAGGCTCTAGGCTAGCCAGGCATGCACAGGCGTGGGTCAGGCATGAATGGGTGGCGCAATAGGATGGCAAAAAGGGTGAAAAGTTGTGACATGATCGTACAAAACTCACTGCACACGAACTCCTTTTTGGCTACCAACCTCAATGCATGATTGACAATGACCCCACACACCCTCCAGCAGTGCAGGACCGCCTCACACACATTCTAGATGCCAGGAAGCGTGCACAAAGGCTCCTGAGCGCGCCACCTAAGACAACAGTACCTTGATTCCAAAAGGGACAAAGAGTCTGGCTAGAAGGATGCCACATCAAAACCTATTATCCCTCTAGTAAGCTGGCACCCAAACGCTTCGGACCATTCAAAATCACATCTGTCATCTCACTGGTGGCTTATCAACTGGAACTGCCACCATCATGGACGATTCATAATGTGTTTCATGTGGATCTCCTGATGCCTTACCAAGAAACAGACGCCCATGGGCCCAACTACACTTGCCCCCCACCAGATATCATTGAAGGCGCACCAGAATGGGAAGTAGAATGCATTATGGGGGAGCACCACTGGGGCAGAAAGCGTGAACACCAGTTCCTGATCAAATGGAAGAACTACCCACACACTGACAACACTTGGGAACCAGCCACAGGAGTGCACGCTCCAGACCTCATCAGGGAGTTCCATCAAAGAACCAAGACGCATTGAGGCGATGCGAGACCTAAGAGGGGGGTAATACACAGAAGGGAGGGACATGTGCGCCTCATTTCCACCCTCACAAGCTCAAGAGCACGACCAGCCAGGACACAGGAATTTCCAGTTGGACTTTGTGTGCCGGGTCCTTCGTGCACGTCTCCAACAGCATCGTCAGTGGCTGCCAGAAGTCCAGAATTGGTGCCAGACTCGTCGCGCACCTCTACCAGCCACGCGCGTCGAGCAGCATTGTCAGGGTCACTTTCCCCTACACCAGAATCAGGATCAGAGACGACGCTTGCCACGATCATTGCCACGTCCAGCAGAGAAAGCCTACTGACGTTCTCGCCCCCCACGCAGCTCCCAGACTATCCTCCCACGCAGCTCCCAGACTACCCTAATAGTCAGCTGCTTAGAAACCCAGCCAGAAAGCTGACGCAGGAAGGTTTCTGGCCTGAAATGGCACGCAACAAGATGGCTTATAAAACTGCAAAGAAACACCCCCAATCATTTTCTAACTACCCCCATTCATTCCTTGCAGCTGTGGCTTCAGTCTACCCCAACATCTTTCGTGCCTCCTCATCTCCACAAAGCTTCAACCGTGCTGCTACACTCGCTGCTGCTCGCCACCCTCGTCGCCCTCGTCCTGCTTATATGTCTACTTCCTCTACTACGTCCTCCGCACCGGGTTCCCCCATTTACAAGGGGGACTACAGTGATTTTGTTGCCACCATAGACCAACCCATCCCTGCTTTGGAACCCCCGCCAGGCTCCCCCATGACTGATATCGAACTCCCCCCTGTCGATGCACTGGGAGTCCTCGCAGCCAACCCAGACACCACCTCCTATGCTGAGGACTCTCCATATGCACCCCTTGGCCACTCCACCACTACTCACATCCCTGGCCTCCTGCTCACGGATGCCATGGGGAACCCAATCCCTGAAAATGAGGAAGAGGGGCCATCCTTTGCTATTGACATGTGTGGGGTGACCACAGGAGAGGAAGTCATCCACCGCCTCAATGCTACAGTGGCAGAGATCATTGACACCCTGGAAGACGAAGACATGCGAGGCACCGTCATTGACGCCATGTCCTCGCTCCGCAGCCTGGTGGAAGGGGACTCCGCCCCAGGTACACCCTCCTGGAACCCTGCCAACATCCCAGATGAGTGGAGCCCCCTCGCATCTATCGACGTTGAGGGCATCGCAGAGGGAGCAGAGGAACAGGATCACCCTGGGCACCCCTACCATCTCAACCACCCCCACAGCATCTACTATTACACCCAGAAGATCCAGGATGGATCTGGTGCCTTGGTCACCCCCAAGTACGTTGCCTTCATGTTTGGGGCCAAGGACCCTGTTACGCTCCTGTGATGTTACGCTCCTGCTTCGCTGTACGCTTCATTTCTTTTCATTTCTACTACCTACTGCCCCCCGGTGCTTCGCCTATGGACTGCCGGGCCCCTACGGCCCGTAACTCCATCTATGACTTCCTTCCTCGCTCTGTACACTTACCACCCGGCCTGACGGGCCGTTGGGACCGGTGCGCAGCCACTAGTGCTACATTTGCATGCCTCTGCGCATGCGCTGCCTCGGCACCTAGTGACTCATGTACTACAATGACTCCTGCTGACTCCCTGTGACTCTGTACTAGTAGCGGTGTCCTAGGGACACCATGACTCATCCTGACTCCCTATGAGTCATTCCTGCATGTACTTATATTGCGTTGTATGCCTAGGACAGACCCTAAGTCTGTTCTCTTGTAATCTCAAGCCAGTTGGTCGCCTCCTCCTCAGCTTGTGAACCATCATTCCTCTGGTCAATTGCCAGACTTCGCTCACCCCTTGCGGAGCACTAGTATATGCTCAAAGGCAAGGGAAAGCTTTCTCTTAGACATCACAAGAGCACGCTGGCGCGTGATAGGTATACAGACCTTCTGCCTTTGCGTCCTCAGTCACCAGCTTCGCCTACGCCCCCTCCTTTGCCTGTGGAGGTACGCTCACTCGGTGGGCGTGACAGACCCAGTCATCCTAGCCACCATGGGGCGTGGTAGGGTCATATTCACCTACCCCCTCCACACACGACCTGCCCCCCATCATGCATTGCACCCACTCCCCCACCTCACGCAGAGGCAAATCTCTATCTTCTCAGACAAAGGAGGGGACACCGGCTCCTTCTGGCACCACGTAGACAACGCCCTCAAAGCAGTAGGGGACCCGTACCTCATTGGGGAAGTTGAGCACCTTCGCACAGCAGAAATGGGGATGGACTCCCATGCAATTGACATAGAGACAGAAAAGCAGCGCATGGCTGAGGTGCAACACCTCCTCAAGTGGCACCAGAGGAGGCTCAATTATTACAAGGATCAACGCCACCAAAGTGTAGTGCGCCTCTCCAACGCGGACACCTACAACGTCATTTTCCCCTACCTCACCACTGTCCATGCCCCTCTAGACACCCCAGACGACCAGGTCCTCTCCTACTGCCCCTCCCCTGCGCTACGCGAAGCCCTGGCTAAGGCAGGGCACGGCGACACCCAATGCCCTGAGCCATGGACCCTCTCCCAGCGCATCTTTGGGCGCCCTCCTCCCAGTACACGATCCCTCCTCGAATGCATCACCCAGGAGGGCTCCCGCCTCGAACGTGAAGCTGGAGGGGAGCCTGCGGCCGTGATGGAGTATGATGCGGACGCCATGGACGCTTACGACTGGACTGACCAAGGTAGCAACTGAGGACAGTCGCAGACTGTAGGAGAGGGGTGATGTTATGCTCCCACTTCACTGTACGCTCTATTTTCTTTTCATTTTACTACCTGCCTCCCTCTTGCGCTATGCCTATGGACTGCCAGGCCCCTATGGCCCGTGACTCTGCTTGCACCTTCCTATCTCGTTCCATGTACTTACCACCCGGCCTGATGGGCCGTTGGGACCGGCACGCAGCCACTAGTGCTACATTTGCACGCCTCTGCGCATGCGCTGCCTCGGCACCTAGTGACTCATGTACTACAATGACTCCTGCTGACTCCCTGTGACTCTGTACTAGTAGTGGTGTCCTAGGGACACCATGACTCGTCCTGACTCCCTATGAGTCATTCCTGCATGTACTTATATCGCGTTGTATGCCTAGGACAGACCCTAAGTCTGTTCTCTTGTAATCTCAGCCTGTGAATGGTCTCCTTCCTCCACTTGTGAACCCCAGATCCTCTGGCCAATTGCCAGACATCGTGCATCCCTTTGCAGAGTGCTAGCGTATGCTCAAAGGCAAGGGAAAGCTCAGTATCAGACGTCACAAGAGTACACCTGCACGCGAGAGGTATACAGACCTCTTACCTTCGAGGCCTCAGTCACCAACGTTGCCTACGCCCCCTCCTTTGCCTGTGGAGGTACGCTCACTCGGTGGGCGTGACAGATTGGGTGCAGGTGCCCCTGTTTGTCCTTTTGTTGCAGGACTGCCCCCAGGGCATGTTGTGATGCATCTGTGTCGACATAGAATGGTTTGGCGAAGTCTGGTTGTCTGAGGACTGGTGCCGAGGCTACTCGGTCTTTTAGTTCATCAAAGGTGGCTTGTCGTGCAGCTGTCCACTCCCATGGGACATCCTTGTGCGTAAGCTTGTTCATGGGGCATGCTATTTCACTGAATTTGGGGATCCAGCGTTGATAGAAGAGGCAGAATCCTATAAATGCGTGGACATCTCGGACATTCCTTGGAGTGGGCCATGTCAGGATTGCTTTGACTTTGATGGGGTCCATCCTAAGGTGATCCTTCTCCAGGATGACACCCAGGTATTCCACCACTGTGGCCTTGAACAGGCATTTCTCTGGTTGCAGGTAGAGGTCATGCGTGAGGAGGATCTCTAGTACCTGGGTGGTGATGCGGCAGTGAAGGGGGTAGTCCAGGGGTGTGTGTACAAGGATATCGTCCATGTACACTGTAACATAGCCGCCGTCGATGAGTTCCTTGAAAATCTGATTCATCATGGTCTGGAAGGTCACCAGAGAGTTGGTGAGGCAAAAGAACATGACCATTGGTTCGAATAGTCCCAAGTTTGTCTTGAAGGCTGCCTTCCATTGGTCTCCTTCGCGTATGCGAATGTTGTTATAGCCCCATCTGATGTCCATCTTCGTAAATAGTGCATGCCCCCTCACCCGGTCGATTAGTTCTGGGATCAGCAGTAGTGGGTAGTGATTGCGAATGGTGACGGCGTTTAGCTTTTGATAGTCGATGACCAGGCGTAGGTCTCCATTCTTTTTCTTGATGTAGAAGACTGGAAAACCATATCTGGAGTCTGAGGGGCGGATCAAGCCAAGGCCCTCATTTTCCTTGACAAATTCTCGCTGTGCGGCCTGTTCCCTAGGGTTGAGTGGGTAAATCTTGCAGTCCATGGTGTCTGGGGCGTCAGGCTTGAGGTCAATGGCATGGTCCCAGGGTCGCAATTCTGGGAAGCGCTGCGCTGCTTGTTCACTGAAGACCTTTCTGAAGCGGTGGTAGTGAGCTGGTACTATCTGGTCCCATGTCCTTCTCTCCTTTGGCTGCGCCTCCTCAGCGATGCGTTGGGAGACAGTGGTCTTGCAGAGACGCATGATGAGTTTGTCTCCTGGTTCTAAGAGGGGCTGGAATGAGGGGATATCAACCTGTAGTCCTGCCACCCACACTGGAGGTGTGGGTTGGAGTAGCGACGCTTCTGGCGTGCGGAGGGCAATGTCCTGGTTGATGGTGCCCTTCGTCCAGTTGATGCGGGGGTTGACCGATGCGAGCCATGGGTAGCCTAGTATGAGGTCGTCTCCTCCCAGCTCTGCAATATAAAAGCAATGGATGTGGCTCTTTTTGCCAGTGACTATTTCAAGTTCAGTGAATCTGGTGAGTTCCCCGATGCTGTTCTTGCTTCCATCTGCATTCCGTAGCTTCCTGGGGTGTTTGAGAGGTAATGTGGTGATCTTGTTTCTTCTAATGAATGTTGGGCTGACAAAGTTTTCTGTTGCTCCACTGTCAATGAAGACAGGGAGCTCGGCCTTGGCAGTCGAGGTGTGTAACTGAGCTGGGATATGCAACGATTTGATTCTTGGTAGGTACACATCACAACGGAACATTGCCCGAATACTGGCCGATGTATTCAGGCACTTTGAAAACCCTGAGCCTCCCACATCTGACCCATCTTATTGTACTGCTCATTGCTGAGGGCGGCCATCGCCTTGAGGATTTCTTCTGGAGCTGTTATCCCTGGAGGGGCAGAAGTTACTGGTGTGGCAGTGTCTCCTGGGTCCCCATCTTCATACTCCTGGGTTATCTGTGCTTTGGCAGCACAAGGGAGGTTCCCTTTGCCCTTCCTTTGTGGGCATTGATGTGCGAGGTGGCCTTGCTTCTTGCATTGGTAGCAGCATCCTTCTTTCTGGAGGTGGGCCTTCTCTGAATCGCTGAGCATAACTCTGATGCAATCCACTTCCATGGGGACTGGTCCCATCTGGCTTGGGTGAAGCTGCTGCTGGTGGTGTGGTATCTGCTGTTGAGGGCGAGGACCTCGTGTGGGGAACTGGAAGGGGAGGCGGGAGGCTTGCTGGGCCCCTGCGAAGGGGTTCTGCTGCTTCTGTTGGGCAAGGATCCCTTGCTTGATCTGCCAATGGATGTGGTTGGTGCGGGCAGCATGCTTCCACTCTTCCCAGGTCATTGGGATAGGCCTTTCCTTGAGGCAGGCCCTCAGGAGTCTGGAGGTGAGGCCCTTCCAGAAGTACCAAACAATGGCAGGGTTGTTGGGTTCAAGGCCTCCTCTTTCTGTGAGGTCTTCAAACCTGACAATGTAGCTGTCAATGCCTTCTTGTGGGCTCATCTTGATCGCCATGAGCTCTTGCTGCGCCTTTTGTGGGGCTGAGATGTCCACGTAATCAAGGAGGAACCTAGTCCTAAAGGAGCGCCATGGATCATTGTCCTGTATTTCGCCCCTAGAGACTTGCTGTAGCCATTTCATGCGCTGGCGTGCCCAGCCATCCACATGTGGTCCCCTGATAAGGGTGAGGGCATGGGAGACGTGATTATCTCCTTGGGCGATCGCAGCAGCCCTCCTGTTCAGGAAGTGGTAGTTCTTGAGCTCTAGCATCCATTGCTGGGCTATCTTGCGTCCTTCTTCTCCTCCTCTAAAGTAGTCAGGGGGTGATCCCACTAGTTTGGCATCTGCGCCTTGTTGTTACGACATCCCTCACCGTCCATAGCCAAAAGCCAGACCGGTCCGCAGTACCGCCCAGACCGCTGTGCTGCCCGGGCCACCGGCCCGTTGCCCCGAGTTTCTAGTGCAAGCCCTTGGTGTAGAGCATTCCACCAAGAGGATACCGGACTTTGCCGTGACGGAGATCTCCGGCGGAGATCTCCATAGATGCCTCATGACTCACACTGACTCGCCATGACTCGATAGTGGCTGATGGAGTATGACTCCACAGTCTAGACCATTCCAGACCGCCTCCGCCTAATGCCAGGGATTCCCCTAGGGATTCCCCTTGTTGCCACTTCTATTCTTAGCTTATGACTCGCCCTTGCCACTTCGCTCCGCCCTGCTCCACTATGCCTAGACTCACGCTCCACCCTATGTGGAGTAGTACGATACAGCCTCGCGCTCCACTCCGTGGAGCTACTATACTTAGAACCAGTGTCAGCCTGCGCCACCTGAGAGATCCTTACCATACATAGAAGAGCCCTCATGTATATAAGGTAGCCTGCTGAGATGGAGACGCCCCATCTCAGACTTAGTACAATATCCATACTAGTCTTGCCACCGCTAGTCTGCCAGTCTGCCAGATCCCCTTGAGTATTGCCAAAGCCTCTTGGGTCACTCCCTGCTTCCTTCCTCACGCCGCTTAGAGTCTGCTGCAAAGACTCTACTAGATCTTGTGTCCACTTAGGGAGCCACGCCGGTAGTCCCTTCGTCTGACGCTTGCCCTGCTATTCACATGACCAAGTCACCTCACGTGTCTTACCTCTTGTCTCACGATCACATGACACCTCACGTGATCAGCTTAGCTCAGTCAGCCACGTGCTTGCCCTTGCACGTGCCTCAAGATCACTTGGCTTGCCTTTGCCTTGTGCTGTGGTAGCCCGGTTTACGCTTTCGCCACGAACGACCCGTGGAGTCGTAACACTTGTGGGAGCGGGGCATCGAGGTCAAATCCTGGGAACCCGGGTGGTCCTCCTCCTGGTGGTCCTGCTCTGGGCGGTCCTCCTCCAGGGTGGCCTCCACCTCCTCCTGGAGGTCCTCCACCCCCTCCTCCTGGTGGTCCTCTGCCTCCTCCGTGTGGTGGGTCAGGCCTAGGTTCAGCCGGGGCTTGTGGGTTGATTCTAGCGATATCTGCGTATGTCTGGCTGGCAGCCAAGGCAAAGCGTGCTGGGGCGATGGTGTGGGTGCTCATGACTTGCACTGGGTCTCATTCTTCTTTGATTGGGCTTGGGTCCCTGACTTGTTGCTGTGCTGCGCTCTCTAGTGCCCCTCCTATAGCTGAGGTGAAGGCAGTGGTGTCATCTTTTAAGTCTCCTGGTGCTGGTAGTTCCCCTAGTTCTGGGAAGCATGTCTTTGCGTTTGCGTATGCATAGTATGTATCAGTCTTGGTGTTATATGCGACTTCGTACCAGGCACCTGCTATGTGGTGCACTGGGTATGCTCCAACTTTTGATTGGCCAGGGAGAATGGCAAGGTAATAGTGTCCTGTCCACAGGATTGCTCCTTCCCAGTGTGCTGATTCTAATCCTTCGTGTAGGAAGATGGTTCACAAGTCGTCCTCCTTGTTGTTTGCTGGACAGAGAGCGAGCGTGAATGGTTTAAACTTCGAGTCTGCTGGTGAATCCACAGCGGTACTTGGGCCCGAGGCCTCTGGTTGACTGGGTAAGTCTGTTCTAATGTCACGCCCACCAAGTGAGCGTACCTCCACAGGCGAAGGAGGGGGCGTAGGCAACGTTGGTGACTGAGGCCTTGATGGTAAGAGGTCTGTATACCTCTCACGTGCAGGCATACTCTTGTGACGTCTGATACTGAGCTTTCCCTTGCCTTTGATGTCACGAGTGGCCGCGTGGGCAAGGGACAAAAAATGGCAGGTCTCTTTTTATGTTAGGAGCCTCATCTTCCGTTACAGAGTGCATCACCCACGCACCACTTCCAGCCTGGAGTCCTGGACAGAACGGGCAGTGGTGTGACGTGACGTCACTCTGTAACACCACCGGCACTCATTCATACCCGGACTGCCCCTTATGTACCATATTTGATTACCGGGCTTGCATAGCCCTGACCCACTTCTCTGATCCTGCGCAGTACCGAATATCCCCTTGTACAATTATCTCCTTACGCACGTGTCTCCAGCTAAGTATAAGTAGGACGGGAAACTGGGGACTTATTCCTCAGTTTCGAGCTTGGTTTCATCACAATCACTGTACTCTTACGCTTTGAGACTTATCTTGCTGATAAGTCTCAATATATCTTGATTGTCTTTGTGCTCTCATCTGAGTCTGATCTAAGACACTCAAAGCTCAAGTCCGGTTGTACTTGTGTTCTTCAAGACTGCGATCTTATCTTCTTCAAGATCGATCTCTCTTACTTCAAGATCTTTCTCCTTATCACCTTGATCCTCACCTATCTCGCGATAGTGTGGGTCACCTGTTATCTTATCGCACTTAGGACCTTGGGACACCACCAAGGCTAGGGTGAGTGGGACGCAGATACTAGAAGCCTCACCAAGGCCCGCAGGCCCCAGTGAGCCTTAACACAAGCTCGAAACTCCTCAAGCCACACTGGCTGAACCGATGTTGTCTCACTCGCTACTGGCAGCAGTAGAAATCGAAAGACTCAGGACAGAAGCTGACAACAAAATTCGCCAGCTAAGGTCACTCATCACTGGAGCTATCAGGTTGCTAAACAACACACACGATCCTGCTGCGTCTCGGATTTACACCGCATATATTCTCGATATTATCGGACAAATTGAACAAGCCAAAGACCACTTGCTAATTGAAGTATTGTTGGTACTGGAAACTGCCGACTACGACATGGAGACGATTAATCGCGCGTACCAAGATCACATTGCTTCACACAGTCCTGAAAATCCTCCAAATTGAATACCTTGAATATCCAGATGATATCGTAATATCTTCACCCTGGACCCTCGAACGCAATATGGAAGGCTTGACGGATTCATCCACGTCCTGATCAGATTAACAAACACAGACCTAGCAATACTCAACTGCTTGGAGAGGAGCATACGAAATACGCTTGCCGACCTAGCGGTCGCTCGAAGTTTCAACTGCCATGAAGAAAGCGATCTGCTCACCCTTGAGCTCGATCACGACCTACAACTACTACACACCCTCATCAGTCAAGCAAGATGAAGGAACCCTGTACGAAGAGACAAACCCCTTGCTGAAGGAAATGCCGCAGCACGACAAATTCTCACAAGTGCAACAGACGCCACACACAACCACTGGTACTCCAGCAAGCAGGAAAATGATGACCCTAATCGAGGAGTTCGTGGCAGATCGATGGACAATGGTCCACCCCCGTATCAACGCTGACCTCCCATCGCACGTCGTGGGGGCCACGTTCTGGGTCGCGTACGCTGAGCTGGGATGGAGCGCCTACCACCTCGTGACGACCCTGGGAGTGGAAATACCAGTGGAACTCATCAATGATCACTGGTATGAATTGAGATGGGGAGCAACAGGGTACCGTACCAAACACTCCTTACAGCTAGATGACCTGCAAGGAGTAGGGTGGTGGATTGAAAGCGATGCGCAACACCCCACAAACAGAAAAACGGACTTGCACTCACCAAGGGAAGTGGAGAAGATTCCCAGCGATGATAGTGATTCCTCACAAGAACCGCTGAGGCAGAGCGATACCCCGATGATCAGGAAGAGGCACGACTCACCGATGCCTGGAGGGTTAAGCCTAGACCTGGAAGAAAGGATCCTGTCAGTGCAGACTGAAGCTATCGTGCAGATCGACCCTGGAGATTTCGGCGCGCCTTTACCCGAATATGGCCAGCTGCCGGTAGGCACGATGGCCACAGGAGTTGAAGCAGCGCGAAGCCGGCCAGGCTCCCCCACGCCCCTCATCGCCCCGCAAGCCCTGGGAGTCACGCAGGGGATAAACCCCGCCTTTACCAAAGGAAAGGCACCTGCATTCCCCCAAACCAGCATCCGTGGGACGGGTTTTCAGAATCCCATCAACCTGGCCTTCGTGCCTACGTGCCCATGGAGCGCGGGATCCTGGATCCGTGGACTGGCTGGAGGAGGAGGCGGCAGCGCCACGCCGGCCCAAATTGGGGCCACGGTGGTCGGTACGGCACCAGCAACGGGAGGAGGAGGTGGCATGAAGGGAAATCCCCCGACGATCTTTGATGGGGATAGGTCTAAAAGCGACCAATTCCTGCAAGAATTCAGAATCTATCAAATGGCCAACAGGGAGAGCAAGATAATGCAGACTCCCCTCGACCGTGTGGGGCTCGCGCTGACCTACATCCATGGAACGCACGTCAACGACTGGGTCGAACGCATCCTTGACGACATCGACGGACGCCGCACCGGCCAGGGCGCATTGCCTGCGATGGATGAGGATCACTGGAATATCTTTGTACGTGACTTCAAGGCGGCGTTTACTGACACCACGAAGAAGGTGAATGCTCACCAGAAGCTGCTGCAGTGTCGCATGAAGGGCGACGACCTCGACTCGTATATCGCCGAGTTTGAGCACTGGTGCGCGCTCGCGGGCTGGGGCTTGAACGACGTCAGCATGATTACGCAGTTCCGCCAAGGGTTGTGAGACGGCCTGCACAAGGTGGTACTTGAGAAAACCGACCCACGACCCGACACGATGGCAGGGTGGCAAAAGGCCGCACGCCACCAGCATGAGCTGTGGGCGGAGGTGCGATCTAGCCTCAGCACCTACCAGAGCAAGATGAACGACGCGACGCAGCAGAAATGGCAACAAGTCCTTGGACGAGCGCAGCCGAGCACGGGAAACCGCGGTGGCGGCAGCGGATCCAAGGTGGTGCCAATGGATGTCAACGCCGTCACCGTGAACGCCCTCGCTGCAGATGAGAAGCAGCAACTACAGAAGGAAGGAAGGTGTTTTTTCTGCAAGAAGACGGGACACATTAGCAAGCAGTGCCCAAAGAAAGGCGACGCACCTACACGAGGTGCCGCCAATCGAAGCTTTCTGCGCGAGAACCAAGGGATGACCACGCGCGCAGTTGACATCGACAGGAGCCGGCAGGAGGAAATGGCAGAGGAAATTAGAGGAATGGAACAAGAGGAGAAGGACGCACTGTTGGATCAGCTTATCTTGAAGGGTTTTTAACAAGCTCTAGTCAACCGGCCTGGACTAGAGCTCTAGATGTGCAAATCATGTACCTGGGAGGGGAAAAATCAATAGAAATCCCCTTTACCTTTGCTTGTGTGTGCGGAATGGCCGACAAGAAAGCGTTAATCGACAGTGGTGCCACAGAAAACTTCCTCAACTATCGAATGGTGGATTGCTTGGGAATCGGCACACAACTACTTGAGAAACCAAGAAGGGTTTTTAATGTGGATGGAACGGAGAACACTGGAGGATCACTTACCAAGTACTGCGTCCTCCAAGTTCGCCAGGGCAGCGACGAACAACTCCTCAAGTTTTATATCACCAGCCTGGGGCACGATCGGGCGATCTTCGGTTTCCCCTGGTTGGAAACGTTCAATCCGCCCATAAACTGGAAAAAGAAACAAGTCCTAGGCCCCAAGATACGAGTAGAAACGGCCCTCTTCAAATGGGCAAGATACCGGGCAGTGGGGCAAGTCATCCAGGCGGCGCGAAAGGAGAAGGCATGGGAAGAAGGGGACGAGATTATAGCCTTTGTCACTCCACTCCCGTCCTGGGCAATGCCGGGCCACCACGCGCAGGAATGGGCAATCCATGCACACAAGCACAAACAAAGCCAAACATCTCTACCTTGGGAATATCGACGGCACGCGTCGCTTTTTGATGAAGCCGCGTCCCGGCGTTTCCCACCATCCTGGCCCGAAGATCATGCCATCTGGATCAAGCCCGATGCACCTGATACCATCAATTGCAAAGTGTACCCATTGACGCGAGTGGAAAGGGGAGCCTCTAGACAATTTGTGGGAGAAAATAAGGAGCTAGGGCGCATTGAAGAAAGCAAATCCAGGTGGTCCATGTCCTTTTTCTACATAAAAAAGAAGGACGGGATGCTGAGACCCATACAAGACTACCGAGAAGTGAACAAATGGACAGAACGCGATGTATATCCAATGCCACGGATCGAACAAATCTTGGAACAGCTGGATGGGAAAGTCCTTTTTACCACCCTGGACATCCGCGATGGGTACAACAACATCAGGATCAAGCCAGAGGACCGATGGAAGGCGGCATTCAAAATGCCAGACGGGCTGTACGAACCAACGGTGATGTTCTTTGGTCTGACCAACGCCCCTGCTACCTTTCAACAGACTATGGACCGAGTATTCCATGAAGTTTGGACCAAGTACCCCGGGATGGTCTTTGTGTACATGGATGATATCCTGATTGCCACAGGAAATGACAAGAAATTGCATGCAAAGATCGTCCATGAGGTACTGGACACGCTGGCACGGGAGGACTTCTACCTCAAGTTAAGCAAGTGCGCTTTCCACCAGTGGACCATGGACTACCTAGGGATCCGGATAGAGGGAGGGATCATTCGGATTGACCCAACCAAGTGAAACGGCCTCAAGGACTGGCCTGAACAGCTGCGGAATGTGCGGCAAGTCCGCAGCATGCTGGGGGTGTTCAGGTATCAACGACTGTTCATCCTGGGCTATGCGGAGATCATGAGACCGGTGCAGGGTCTCACAAAGAAAGGGGTACCCTTCATATGGACCCTGGAATGCACAGCGGCGGTGAGAAAGGTGAAGGGGATCGTCACCAGCGACCCGGTGCTCAAGTGACCAGACTATACCAAGGAATTCATCCTCGAAGTAGACGCCTCACAGTACTGCCTAGGCACCATACTGTATCAAAAGGACGAAAGAGGGAAATTGCAAGCAGTGGGGTACCACTCCAAAGCCCTCAACCCAGCTGAGAGGGGGTATGATGTCTACAACCGAGAACTCCTCGCTCTGGTACATGGGCTGGAACACTGGTGTTACGGCTCGACGGGCCGGTAGCACGACTTGTGCGATGTGAGACTGTGTGCGAGACGCGTCACGTGAGTATGATGCGGGAGCACGTGCCTATGCGCGAGTGACTGAGTACGAGTTGCTTGAGCATGAAGGTAACGTGATCCTTCCCACGTGACCGCGGGGATGACGAGTGACTTAGAGTAAACACGAAGTAGGTAGGCGTCTAGATAAGGGTGATATCTAGGGACACGTTCCAGAGCTGAGTCTTGCA
>QLOS01001912.1:0-34215 GCA_003313725.1 Russula sp. MG48 | reverse complement strand
CCGTTCATGAAACGCTGCATGCGGGTTTTTAACCCACGTGTTTGCCGACACTGACATCGAGGAGCCAATGAATGCCAAGAACGGACGCATGCGCCAACCTCGACAATCGTACTACGCCGGCAGCAATTTGGAGCCGATTCGAGGACATCAGAAGAAGTGATATCCCCTGGGTCTTTTTCACTCAGATGGTGCCTAGCCACTCACATGCTCACGGACCAATAAAGACTGATGCTTCTCGCGATTTGTACATCAGTCGCTTCGTCGCGCTCTTTCCCCGCAAACAGTTTGAGTCTCTCTTCCACGGACTCTACTGATTATTAGCCATGGTCCAACTTTCCAAGGTTTCCATGGTCTTCGCGTACCGTCATACTACCTACTGCTAGTCCCATAGCTTGCTGACCTCTACGTTTGTAGCGCGGGCACTGCCCTTTTCTCTGACGGCTATGCCAACGGTGTCATAGGAAATGGTACGTGATTATCCATCTCCGGGTCGTCTCTAACTATTAACTGTTCTGTGCAGTCAATACTAGTAAGCTACTCCTTAGCAAGCTCCGTCGTTGAAAGCTTGGCCCCCGCCTGACATACCACATATCTTTAGTTCTGAAAATCCTTTATCCTGATGCTGTCAAACGCCACAACTACAGCAAAACATTGACTAGTGTGGCCTTTGCGGGCACTATTGTTGGCATGCTAATCTTCGGTTATATCTCCGACAAGATTGGCCGCAAGTTTGGGATGGTACGTACTACAGTACCCCTCTAGTAAGTGATGCGCCGCTGAGTTAGGACTTCTCTCCTGTTAGATGGCCGCCACTGGAATTGTCGCCTTGTTTTCCGGACTCTCAGCTGCATCAGCTGGTGCTCACCATAGTCCCGGCGGTCTCCTTGCCATGCTCAGCGCATGTCGGTGAGTCCTGCTAATATCGCTGCTCCCATTACGGATGATTCAACGATGAAATATAGTTTCCTCCTCGGTATCGGTGTTGGCGCAGAATATCCCTGTGGATCAGTCGCTGCCTCAGAGCAGTCAGAGGAAGAAGGAATTGCAAAGAACGCCCAGCATCGATGGTTTGCCCTCGCCACGAGTGAGAGAGAACGCCACCGGCGCCACCAATCCCCGGTACTTACGTTATTTCCCCAGATACGATGATCGATTTGGGTTTCGTTATCTCCTCTTTTGTGCCGCTGGTCCTATTTTGGATGTGGGCGCTTCCCCCAGTCACCTCGAGGACCACTTTTCTCACCCTCTTTTTGAAACTCCTAGATTTGGTGATAACCACTTGCGCGCTGTCTGGCGCCTGTCCCTTGGGCTGGGGGTCATTCCCGCCTTGGCCGTCCTCTTATGGCGGCTGAACATGCAGAATCCGACACATTACAAAAAGAGCTCGATGCGCGACACACGGATTCCATATTGGCTTGTGATCAAACGTTACTGGGTCAGTCTTGCGGCCATCTCGATCACATGGTTCATATACGATTTCATCACGTGCGTATACCCGTTGTTACCGTTAAGAGACATGAAAACTAATTGTACGGCTCCTAGATATCCTGTACGTTTGTTGATGGCATTACTCTACTCGTACAATCACCTGCTAACCTCAGTTATACAGTTCGGCATCTACTCGTCGACGATCGTAGATACGTATGTCTTCGTGTCCCTTGACAGAATGGCAGATCTAATTATTGCTACAGGATTACCGGTAGCAACACCTCCTTGAGTGTTGTGTTTGGCTGGGCGACGGTAATTAAGTAAGCCAAAACGGGTCATTTCATACCGTCGGTAATTGACTTCTCGGCAGTTTGTTCTACATGCCCGGGACCATTGGCGGTGCGTTTGTAGTTGACTATGTTGGCCCCAAGAACACCATGGTACGCTTCCCTTTAGCGGTCTATAGGCTGACTTCAATGTGACGTCCTTTGTATAAGATCCTTGGTCTGGTACTGCAGGCAATCGTTGGCTTCATCATGAGCGGTCTCTATGTTCAACTGAAGAAACATATCGCAGCCTTTGCTGTGATTTATGGTATTTTCCTGAGCTTTGGCGAGCTTGGTCCTGGTAACTGCCTTGGCCTCCTCGCGGCCAAGTCTGGACCCACCGCCGTGCGTGGCCAGTTCTACGGTGTCGCAGCCGCCATCGGCAAGGTTGGCGCTTTCGCGGGCACTTGGTGTACGTCACTACATAATCTTCGATCTATCTTCGGTCCTGACAAATCGAACCTCCCTGTAGCATTCCCTGTAATCATCGACGGTATGTGACGTGATCTTCGTCGGGGACGTGCTGTTGATACAGTCCGCAGACTTCGGTGGCGCATCTTCTAACCGTGGCAACACTGGGCCATTCTGGGTCGGTAGCGGCCTTGCGGTCCTCAGCGCATTGATTACCCTGTTCTTCATCCGACCTCTATCGAAAGACTGTTTGATAGAGGAGGACAGAGTATTCCGTGAATATCTCGAAGCCAACGGTTATGACACTTCGAAGATGGGCTTCGTTGAGGAAGGCGACACATGGTCGGAGGCGTCAGTCACTGAAAAGAACATTGACACCAAGGTGACTGCTGCGTAGGGAGGATTAGGATGAACTTCTTGATGACATGACGACTGAATATGATGTCTCCTTCGAACTGAGTCTATATAGTGGGTGCTTTGCGGTTGTTGCAATCCAACTCGTTACCTGGTATCCTACATACTGGACCTGTATTATTGAAAAGAACGTGATAACTCTAAGTAAGACTCTCAATGCAACCTCGTACCCGTTTCCGGTGATATTGCGCGGCCGAGCTCAACAGCGCAGAGAGTAAAAAGACGTATGTAAATTTAATTTGATACAAAGAGGAAGGCTTCAATGTTGCATAGGCACGGCGCCTTTTCTCGATTTTTGCATTTCGTTTCTATGCGGAAAAAAAAAATCAGCATTGGAACAAGGCAACGACTGGCAACTATTCATATCTCAGCTGTACGTTGAACTCTTCCTCAATGTCATCATCGTCCCAATTGTCCTCCCAAGGCTTGTCACCCTCTGACTTCGCCGCTCCAGGGGCCACGCCCCCGAGGAGCGACGGTTCAGCAAGCGTTCAAAAGGTGCTGGGCCGTCATCAGTAAGGGCAAGGGACGCGCTCACCTTGGACAGGAAACTCCTCAAACTCATCGTCCTCCTCCAGCACCCCAAGATGGGGAACTCGCCCGCCCTCTTTTGGAGATTCAGCTGGCTTGGGGGCGTCTTCTGGCTTGGGTGTCGTGGCGGCGGGGGACATGGTCGCGGATAGATTTGTGAATCAAAATCTTGGACGCGTGGCGGGCCGCCGGGCCGCATCACACGGCTTGATTGCACGTGACTCTACTGTCGGCAGACATACTGTTAATCTGTTAACTGTAACTGCCCTCCGAGTCAGCCGAGGAAATCGGCGGGTTAAACGATGACGACGACTATTCTAGCGTGTCTACGCAGCATTGAAACGACATTGTATAGCCCGGGTACAGTACTACTGCCTCTCAAAGTCCTGGGAAAGCAACTCACCTTCAGCTGGTGTGAAAAGCCGCTACTAGACACCCTTATCCGGTGGGGCGTAAATCACATCGACCGAGCTCATCAACTTCCCTGCCACCTGTAATCGGCGGGGCAGTAAATTTACTAAAGCGTCCATAAGGGCGTATCTGACCACAACCACAATCTCCCCAATGTTCGTCCTCCATCTGTTCGCCCTTCTCTCGTTTCTTGTTGCCCTTCGAGCTTTCCGTGACTACCAGAGGCGCAGAGGAATACCTTATCCTCCTGGCCCGCGACCCTTGCCTATCGTTGGAAACCTTTTCGATATGCCAAAGGAGTTCCTCTGGCTCGCATTTACTCAATTCTCGAAGAAACATGGTATGGCTTCCTCCCTAGTATGGCTTATTTCTACGATGACAAGTGGCAATGGCAGGGGACATCTTATCCCTCCACGTTTTTGGCCAGGTTTTCGTTGTATTAAGCTCTCACAAAGCCATCAAAGATCTGCTCGAGAGACGTGGAGATATCTACTCTGACCGCCCTGTGACTCCATTCTATGAAATGTGTGTACTTCAGTCAGGGCGTAGCTGTCTTTCAACTGATGTGCTTCAGGACGGATTGGGGGTGGTCTTTGCCCGTAGCGAGATATGGCGAGTCCTGGCGCCTGTCACGCAGACTCATTGATCGTGGACTTCGCTCTGGACCCGTTGCAGCATATCGTCCAATGCAACAGATGAAGACACGTCTATTCCTCACCCGGCTATTGGAAAGCCCGCATCAGTGGGAAGCACACGTCGAGCTGTCAGCGATATTCCTTCTGCAATCATACTACCTCGTCCGATGATTCCTCGAGTTATTAGCCTCCAGGGCGAGATGATACTAGCCATGACGTATGGCTATGAAGTCCAAGGACATGATGACAGGAAGATTGACGTCTCCAGACAGTTAATCCGAATGTCAGCGGAGACGACTACCCCGCGTGATTTGCTCGTAAATGCGATCCCTTTTTGTTTGTTTTCCCCGTGTCCACACAGCGTATCTTTCCTCCTTACAATAGTCTCCTTTAGTGCGGCACATCCCCGAATGGTTACCATGGTTTAGCTACAAGCCACTTGCACGTGTTGGACGTGATTTGGGACGAGAGGTCGTGAACGAGCCAATTCGGTTCGTCAGAGAAAGCATGGTAAGCATCAATGCAACTTACACCCGGGTATGCTGGAAGTCCATCAACTCCTTTTCAGCTGAACGGCACTGCACGGCCCTCGCTGGCCCTCGAGAACATGCAAGAGGCGGAGAAGCTGAGTGGAAGCGATCGTGAGGAGGCAGAGAAAACGATCGCCAATGCTTTGGGTTCCATGTATGCAGGTCAGTAATTGTCGCAGTGATACCACTTGATTGAAACCACCTTTCATAGCCGGGGCTGACACCGTACGTCTGCGAGAAAATGTCCAAAGCCATTCATATCTGATTGGACCTTTATTGTTTAGACCGCGTCTGTTGTCATGTCCTTTTTCGTCGGAGTTTTACTTCGTCCAGACATACAGAGCAAGGCACAGGCAGAACTGGACTCTGTTACGGGACGGGAGCGACTCCCGACATTCGAGGATCGTCCTAGGTTGCCCTTTATTGATGCTGTGTGCAAGGAAGCCCTGCGGTGGATGCCTATTGCGCCTATAGGTGTGCATGAGCAGTCATAACTAGTCCGAAGTATCTAACTGGCATCACCTACAGCTATCCCTCACTCGACCACGAAAGATGATGTCTACGAAGGTTTCTTCATACCGAAAGGTGTGTCACCTTGTGGCACTTACGACAGTTCCAGCTGCTTATCGAAGCAGGCGCGGTGGTAATTGGAAATACGTGGTACGCTATTTTTCGATCTTTGCGGTTGACGCATGTAGGTTATGTTTTCCAAAGGGCAATCTTGCATGACCCGGCCGTGTATCCAGAGCCTGACGTCTTCAAACCGGAGCGTTTCCTCAATCCAGATGGAACCTTGCGCGACGATCCAGTGTTGACATCTGCATTCGGATATGGAAGGCGTATCTGCCCCGGAAGACACTTTGTCGACACAACCTTGTTTATCACAGTGGCATCTTTACTCTCAGTTTTCAACATTGAGAAAGGTTCCAATGGCCCAGTTAGCTACACATATACAGGTGGCGTGATAAGGTGATTCGTGGGTTGTTACTGGAAGGAAAGAGTGAGGCTGACCATGTTTTTAGTCGTCCGCACTCGTTTCCATGTTCTATTGTCCCCAGGGATAGGAAGTCAGAAGAACTTATTACCGCAGATACTATGGCTCGATGAAATATTCAGCCGACAGACACGATGTTTACGAGTACCACAGATGTTACAGATTGCTTCAGCTAGCGCCTGCTCTTGTCTGATGGACTGTAGTTGTTCCAGTATTTCTGGATGTATGATATATATTATGCGCTCGAGACATGCGGAGAGGAACTGGTTCGTATGGACGACTGGCCAGTGTTAGACTCTCAATGCAACCTCGCACCCATTTCCGGTGATATTGCGCGGCCGAGCTCAACAGCGCAAAAAGACGTATGTAAATTCAATTTGATACAAAGGGTAAGGCTTCAATGTTGCATGGGCACGGCACCTTTTCCCGCCTTTTGCAGTTCGTTTCTATGTGGAAAAAATAAGAGAGAGCAATCAGCATTGGAACAAGGCGACGACTGGCAGCCATTCATACCTCAGCTGCACGCTGAATTCTTCCTCAATGTCATCATCGTCCCAATTATCCTCCCAAAGCTTGTCACCCTCTGACTTCGCCGCTCCGGGGGCCACGCCTCCGAGATGCGCCAAATCCGTTTGGGAGTCGTCCCAATCTGAGCCCAAGGAGCGACGGTTCAGCAAGCGTCCGAAAGGTGCTGGGCCGTGATGGGTAAGGGCAAGGGACGCGCTCACCTTGGACAGGAAACTCCTCAAACTCATCGTCCTCCTCCAGCACGCCAAGATGGGGGACTTGCTCCCCCTCTTTGGGAGATTCAGCTGGCTTGGGGGCGTCTTCTGGCTTGGATGTCGTGGCGGCGGAGGACATGGTCGCGGATAGATTTGTGAATGAAATCTCGGACGCGCGGCCGCGTCACACTGCTCGATTGCACGTGACTCTACGTCTGGCATCTGAGACCTAGACATCGTTCTCAGGCTGGCCCGGGACTAATTGAAGTTGGGCCATTGACATTGACCCTACGTTAATGCGGTATTGACCCTTTGCCACGGGTGAAATCAGAATTCTCAGAGTTATCTGTTGGAGGTGCAGCCACACGCTGCGGCGTGCCAACTCTGGCAGCGTGGGAACTATGGCCCGATAGATAAGCACATGGCCCATACTGGCAGCACCGTGACAGATACTAGCACCGGAACTACTTTAGACTGATTATTTGTCTTGTCTCACCCCAGTACAAAATCGTTTTAGCCTGGGCTCTAGTACCCTTGTCTGGACACTTACCACGCAGACGTACCACCTCAGTCTTTTCCCCAAAGGCTGAGGTCAGTAAACGCTCCTTACAATTCACCTTTACATTGTGTTAACCATGTATCTAGCCCGGGCCGTCGTCCTATCTCCTACAGGTTAGATATATAATATAGTCTTTTCCCCAAAGACTGAGCTGTCGTCCTATCTCCTACATTATCACCGTTCTACTCGAAAGTACTCGCACTATCTTTATTGATCTTATTACGTCGGTTACATCCAACCTCGGGCTAGAGGAGCCCTACGCTTGGTTTAAACCTCTTCAAGCTTCGAGTTTAGGCCTTGGGACACCCCCTACTGCTTACACTTCCGCCTCTCATGGTTGTGTCTAAGGGCGAGCGTGTTATCATAGTTGGTGCGGGCTGTTTTGGCTTATCTACGGCGTATCACCTCCTTCGGAGGGGTTTCACGGACGTCACTATTCTTGATCGATCGGAGAAACTACCAGCCCCCGATGCGGCAAGTAATGACCTGAACAAGGGTGAGCCAACTGGTCCTCTCCTTCTCTCTCAAATCATGTCGACCACGCCGTTCGGCCTGCTTTTAAAGTCGTGCGCACATCCTCTTCCAGCCTGTTTTACGCGCAGCTTGCTCGGGATGCTATCCAAGAATGGAAGAAGACCGATGAATGGGGCGATGCCTATAGAGAGTAATCGCCGTCCTTCTCCGCCTATCTCACGGGACATACCTTGTCACTGACGCCTCGCCTTAGATGCGGAGTTCTCGTCTTGGGCTCTGCGGACGACCAACCCTACGCCGTGAAAGCGTACGCCAACGATGTTGCTCTCGGCGTTCGCACGGCCAAACTCGACTCTGGAGATGCCGTCCGCAGCGTGTTTCCGGCCAACGTCGAGACCGGCACCTCGCTCGAGCGCACCTCTGGGTACTTCAACTTTGACTCTGGCTGGGCCCTTGCTGCTCGTGGCATCGAGAAGCTGATGACACGCGTGATCGCATTGGGGGGCAAAGTCGTTGCCGGTAAGACCGTCACGGGTCTCGTACGAGAGAATGGAAGAACTTCTGGCGTGACGCTTGCCGACGGGTCCTGCATGCGCGCATGCCTGGTAGTAATTGCCTCTGGGTCGTGGACCGCGTCCACATTCCGCGAGCTGGAGCTTAGTGAGATGTGCCTGTCCACTGGGTGAGAAGAGTGTGAAAGTAAAAAAAACATTGTCGGCCAAGGTCGCTCACAGTTGCTACCAGTCAGACTCTCGCCCACATTCAGCTCACCGAAGAAGAGGCGGCGCGCTACAGGGATGTCCCCGTCCTGCTCAACTTTCACACCGGCTTCTATATATTTCCGGTGAGTTCTCTCGACAGTTCCCAGGCTGAAATACCCTACAAACTCTGTTTCTGTTCTTGTGTGCAGCCTACGGACGATAACATCATCAAGTTTGCCTTTCACGATTCCGGGGTGGTGTACCATGCTCCCGGGGACACCGAGAAACCTGTGTCGACACCTCGCACGGTCTCCTCTCACGGCGAGGATGGCCTTCGAGTACCACAGTCATCCTTGAAGCGTCTCCGCAGCGCCCTTCGCACCGTCTATCCCGAGCTTGCAGAGAAGCCCTTTACCGCCACTCGGCTGTGCTGGTAAACTATCACACTCCCGAGCCTCCCATCTCCTGTATTGGCTTATCTTCGAGCTCGTTTGTAGGTACACTGACTCTCCCGATAGCCATTGGGTGATAGGATATTATCCGTCCGACTCTGGCCTGCTTTTGGCGACGTCGGGGAGCGGTCATGCCTACAAGGTAAGCGCGGCGTCACGCATTTCTACGATCTGTTCCCCGAACCCGCTATCACAGTTTTTACCGGTGGTTGGGCGTATCGTCGCCGACGCCATCGAAGGAACGTTGGATCCCGCATCGATGCAGCGGTTCGCAGTTGACCGCACCAACGATTCATCTACAGATTGGCTTGACAGACGACATGGACTCGCGGTAGATCTCGCCACTGAGCAGCTCTGTACGCCTGAAGATCTGCTTCCTTGAATTGATGGGGATGAGAGTGAAGTTTAAAAGCCGATGAATTTGTATAGACATGTGTAATCATACAAGATTGCGAATTGTGTGGGTCGATGGAACACCGATGGCCCCTTTTCTTTGCATGTGGGGTTATAGTAAGAGAAACCAGCATGCCCTTAGCCACGGACACCTATAAACTCGCGCCAGGACTTGACCTCAGAGGGGATCCGGCCCTCGACGTAATTCTTCAGACCGCCCTGGGGTATCTTTTTTGCGAGACTGTCGACAAAGAGCTGAGCCGTTCGCGGGTTGTTCAGCAACGGCAGTCCAAAGTCAACGGCATTCCTGTATTAAAATCACCAATTCAGACAACACGACAGTGCTGTTGTTTGTAATACGTACCGTCGTGCGACGTAGTCCTCGTCCGTCACCGACGTACCGCGACCGCGCGCGAGGTTGATGACGCACTGGATATCAAACTCGTCGAATACCTCGCGGAGCTTGCGCTTGTCCTTCGTCGGGAAGAAGATGCGTTTTGCCGAGACGTACGGCAGGTGGTTGAGGAACTCTTCGACCACCTGCGAGGAGCAGAACAGCCGGAAGCCCAGGTTGGAGAGCGTCGTCGCGATGGTGCGCATTTCCGGCGTCCCGACGTCTCCGCCTATCAAGACGCCCGACTTTTCGCGGGGGACCCTGAAACCGGTTGTGCTGAGCAGGGACGCCCAGTAAGCTTCGTGTATGTCGCGGCCGAACGACGCCACTTCGCCGGTGCTGGCCATCTCTGTGAGATGTACTAGTATGAAATTATTGTTGCCGCGGAGATTGCCATCGTAACGCACCGACACCAAGGAAGGGGTCCGCGCCGCCCAACCGCGTCCACGAAAACTGTGCAACTTTGACGGACGTATAATCCCGTGCCTGTGCCATAAGGTCAACTGGCTCCGGGACGTTTACCCCCGTGATAGCTGCCGCCGCCGTGTCGATGAAATTGTGGCCCAGTACTTTGCTCACGAAGGGGAACGAGCGCGATGCGCGCAAGTTGCACTCGATCACCCTGAGCTGTGCTTCTTCACCTTCCGCACCGGCCTTGCGGATGACCTGCATATTGAACGGGCCAGAGATGTCGAAGCCAGCCGCCACCTTCTGGGCAATTTCCTTGAGGCGCGCCATGTCGGAATCGGGAAGGGAGAAAGGAGGAAGGACGAGCGTCGCATCGCCCGAATGCACGCCAGCATTCTCCACGTGCTCCGATACTGCGTGCACGAGGAGCCGACCTTTGTGCGCAACCGCGTCTACGTCGATCTCCTGAGCGGCGTCGATGAATTTGGTCACGACGACAGGGTGCAAAGGAGAGACTGATGCGGCAGCGGAGAGATTGTACTCAAGCACCGACTCTTCGTGGACAACGTTCATCGCAGCGCCCGAAAGGACGTACGATGGGCGAATGAGAACGGGGTATCTAGGTGGATAGCTTTAGAGCCCAAATGGCGGGTCAGGTACAGGCTCCAGGAACGTACCCAACGCGTTGGGCGAAGGCTTTGGCGGCCTCAACGGTCGTGACTTCGGTCCACTCAGGCTGATCAACGCCGATTTTGTCGAGGACAGACGAGAACTTGTGGCGGTCCTCAGCCATATCAATATTCTCTGGGTCCGTCCCAAGCACCTTGACGCCACTCTCTTTGAGGCGCAACGCGATATTCTGCGGTAATTGACCTGGTAGCCTATCGTCGGTAAGCTATCTTCGTGATAAATGAAGAGCATACCTCCGACACTGACAACAACGCCTTTCGCGCCCTCCAATTCAAAGATGTCCATTACCCGTTCCCATCCAAGCTCCTCGAAGTACAGCCTATCAGCTTCATCGAAGTCTGTCGAAACGGTCTCAGGGTTATAGTTGACCATTATGGTGCGCACGCCTTGATCACGCAGACTCCTCGCGCATGTTACCGCGCACCAATCGAACTCGACACTGCTGCCTATGCGGTAAACACCGCTACCAAGTACCATTGTTCCATGTTCGTCAAATTCGACATCGTGTTCCGAGGCGTTGTATGTCGTATAGAGGTAGTTCGTATAGGCGGGAAACTCGGCAGCAAGTGTGTCGATGCGCTTGACGAAGGGAATGATGCCGAGAGACTTGCGATGCGCACGGACTGTCGCTTCATCCGAGTTGACCAGAGAAGCAATGTGCACGTCTGCAAAACCCATTCGTTTAGCACGTGTCATGAGCTGTACATCGATAGCTTGTACACTGCCGGCAGCGGTCAAGGCACGGTGTGTTTCAACAATATTCTCAAGCTTGTACAAAAACCACTGCGAATTTGATCAGGACACGTGTTCATATAGGACCGTGGAAACCCTCACCTTGTCAATCTTGGTGAGGTCGTGAATACGATCGACTGTATAGTCCTCGAGGTACATCGCCTGTGCGATAGCAAACAATCTCAAGTCTGTCGGCTTTTGGAGCGCGTTATCAAGTTTTTCCCTGTCCATCCTCTTGCCAAAAACTTCAAACCCAACCCAGCGCGGGTCAACCATGCGTACGGCCTTCATAAGACTCTCCTCAAACGTGCGACCAATAGCCATGACTTCACCAACAGACTTCATCGACGAACCGACTTGGCGGTTAACTTGAGACGAGAACTTGGCGAGGTCCCATTTAGGGATCTTCGTAACAATATAGTCGAGGGAAGGTTCGAAGCACGCGGTCGTAGTCTTCGTGACGGCATTAGGAAGTTCCGGGAGAGTATAGCCAAGTGCGAGCTTTGCAGCCGTGTATGCGAGCGGATAACCGGTAGCCTTAGAAGCTAGCGCACTGGAGCGGCTCAAGCTGAAGAAATGTATCAGAGAACGTTCAGATAAGGGCAGACGGAATACGTGCCGAGCATTGACCTCGATCACACAGTACTCCCGGGCATCGGGGTTCAAGGCGTATTGGATGTTACACTCGCCGACGACACCAAGGTGTCGAATGACCTGTCGTATGTAATCAACGTGGGTGATGCCGGAATTGCCTGGCACCATACATCGAGGGCAGCACTACGCAACATATGATATTCATCGTCAGTCAATGTCTGCGAGGGTGCGACAACAATCGAATCGCCTGTGTGCGTGCCGAGCGGGTCGAAGTTCTCCATGTTGCAGCATATGATCGTGTTCTAAACATGAGGTAACCTGGCTGCTCAGATGAAAGGAAACGATGTACATACATCAGCGCCGTCGCGGACTACTTCGTACTCGACCTCCTTCCAGCCCTTCATACTTCGCTCGACGAGCACCTGTGGTGAGAGCGCGAGGCCACGCGCAGCAAGATCCCGCATTTCTTCAGGGTCGTTAGCAAAACCAGAACCGAGACCTCCGAGAGTAAAAGCCGAGCGCATAATGACGGGATACCCAATTTTTTCTGCGGCGACGAGGGCCGCATTGACGGAAGACACTGCCGTGGATTGTGCTACCGGGATGTTGATCTCTGACAGTAGTTGCATTAGTGCGCAAAAGCGAGGGATGAGAGGGATGCAAGCAATCACCCTTGAGAGCCTGGACGAATAGGTCTCTGTCCTCGGAGACTTCCAGGGTGCGTATGGGCGTACCGAGAACCTGAACACCCAACCGCTCCAACACACCCATGCGATCGAGCTCGATGCCAACATTGAGCGCGCTCTGACCGCCAAACGTAAGCAAGATACCGTCGGGCCGTTCCTTTTCGAGTACGTATGCAACGTAGTCGACGGAGATTGGGAGGAAGTACACCTCCGAGGCCAGCTGGTGACTGGTCTGCCACGTTGCGATGTTCGGGTTGATAAGGACGGCGTCGATACCCTCTTCACGCAAGGCCTTCATCGCCTGAGAACCGGAGTAATCGAACTCGCCAGCCTGGCCGATGGAGAGGCCGCCGGAGCCAACCATGACCACTTTGCGAACGTCGGCGCGCGGGAGCTTGGGGAGGACCTTGGCTGATAACCGGCGCGCAAGTTCGGAGGGAGAATTGAGGACGCGTTCTCCATCCTTCGGGACGAAATCGCCGACAGAGGGCGCGGCGATTGCGCGAGCTACGAGGGTTGGAGAGGGGAGGCGGCGAGTCGCGGTGAGGTGAAATGATCGAGCATAGCGTTTTGTGGGGGAGCCAAGCACGGCTCGTAACGTTGAGCATCGGATGGGACTCAAAGGCCCCATCGTCGTGTGTTAAAGAGAAGTGAGAAAACGCTAAAATTATTTTGACTCCACAAGACAGCGACGACCCCACCAATGCAAAATTTACACACACACTCTAAATAAAGCGGGTCACAAGTATGATTACGTCATCAAAACAAGCCTATAATCACTCTCTGCAATTGACCATCTCGAATAGCCTACAACACAGACACACCATCAATGATAAAGCCTTGTGATCGGAACAACAACAGCCCTCTTACCTCATGTATCAGAGACACGTTCTCCCCAATTGTTGCATCCTCGATATCCAACCCTTCGGGGAACGATTGGTGGTTTTCTAGGCCATGCATACGGATGCCCAGAGTTTTCCGTACAAACTCGTAAACGGGCCGCGTCTTTGTTAAATGAGCGATCGCGGGAGCGGGGCCACGCGCGCCAGTTAGATACGCCTCGCGCAGGGCTGTTAGTGAAGCAGCTGCGCGTTGGGCAACACCGTCGTTGAACCGAGGCAGCCCAGATAGCGCGACGACACCACGGCCTTTAGGCTGTGTGAAGTGTTTTACAATCACGCTATCGCCTGAAGCCGCCACCTTGGTCATGCGGTCAGCTGCGTCCATGGTGGTCGTGGTATCCAACGTTGTAAGCATAACATTAAAAATCCGCTTGAGCAACGGCCCTACTTCCGAAGGCGGGATATAGCAACTAAAGTGAGTCAGAAGTTCTTCATTCACAATCTCGTGGAGCTCCTTCTCGAATTCTGCTTGCATCGCACGAATGTCAAATGCTATAGACATGCGTTAGATGAGTTTTCCTATATATTCACGAGATTTGTACCTTGGCAGAGGAGGTATAGGTATGTCGCCGTCAGCATAGACAGAACCTCTAATGAAGTGATTGTGGCGCGAGCAGAGATAAGTGCCAACGAGCTAAGTGCGCAGCATTCAGGTGATGTCAGCCACGGGACGATTTGTTCTACTCACTTGACCGCTTGATTATGCATCTCCGCCGACTGGATATGCGTCGAGACAGGGTTGGCCAAAAAACCCAATTCGCTCGTGTATGCGGCGACTGCGATGTCAAGCCCCTTAGCATGGAAATCTAGTGACGGGTTGCTCGCCGCGAGGGAGGGGGGAAGTCCTCGATTCATGGCTGGATTCATCAATTCTGTAGCCTGCGCAAACAGCAGTTTGCCAATGTGATGCAAGGAGAGACGCGTCTTCTCCATTGCATTCGTCACCGCCATTGCCTGGAAGTTGCCCCCATGATGCACCTCGCCCGTCTCCCCATTGAAGAGCGGGTTGTCCGTTGCTAAACAGCGTTCAATTATTATTCCAGTAAAGAGAAGACAACCGAGGCGCACTGGAGTTACACTCGATTGTGACGGCGTTAAGTGCCGAGATGATATCTTCGATCTGGGGGCCAAGGAACTGGGGTGCCGTGCGGAGGGAATACCGATCTTGGCGGAGTTCACCTTGATCTTCTTCAATGGTCACGTCCCTCTCGTGCCCACCTGCGAGCTTGCTCCCCTTCAAGAGGGTCCAGATCGTACGCGCCGCCTCCACCTGAACGGGCGTCCACTCAGTTAGACCCGGCGTGTGAAATTTCCGAGCTCCGCGAACGCACCTGTCCCGGGTGAGGTCGCGCGACCTCATGGATGAACGGATCGTAATTCGCGCGAACGCCCAGAAGTGCCTCCGTGCCCATGGCCGTGCACACCTGCGCGAGCAGCGCGAGGTGCACGGCGTCGTGGAGCGCGAGCGACGCCACGGACGCCGAGAACGCAGTCCCATTCATGATACCGAGGTTCTCCTTCTCTACCAGGGGCAACGGCTCAATATGGTGCCTCTCGAGCGCTTCCCTGCAGGACACGATCTCACGGGTGCCGGAGCCCCGCGGGCCGTCAAACACCCTGATATTGCGGACACCAGCAACGGTCCCGGCAATATAAGCGAGCGGGGTAAGATCTTAGGCGCGAATAAAGAGCGTGGCGAAAAAAAAAATAGACGTGTGGGTTAGGTTACGTGCTCTGTGGACGCAGGGGAGCAGGGGATGGCAACGTACCGCCGCACGCGGAGATGCTCCCGCGTAGCGGGACGAACGGCGTGATGTCCTCACGCAGCAGTGCGGCCAGCTGCTCGAGCAGCTCCCAGCGCACGGCCGAGTGGCCACGGATGAGCGAGTTGATGCGCACGAGGATCGCGCCCCGCACCCACGCCTCGGGCATGCTTGTCGCCGCAAGCGGGTCCGACAGCGGCAGGGCGGGCAACGGGCCCCGCGAGGACGCTACAGACGGCAGCACGCCGGTGTGGTGATGCTGCAGGAGGGCGTGCCCCAGACCGATGGTGTCATTCGTCCGCGTGTCCGCTGCAGCCGGTCGGTGAACGAGGAGGTGGTCGTGGTCGTGGCAGAGTAAGGGTTCGCGCCGATCATCAGATGTGACATGATATGGATGGAAAATTGTGAGCGTGGCGTTGCAAGAGGCATTGTAGTGTGACGCGCACCACTCCCACCGAGACCTGTGCTCACTCCATACACACTTTTGTTTGCTTCTATCTTGCCAACAAGAACGCTACGCGATTTGGCGATGCGCTCCCGGATGTCCGGCGCATCGTTGAGCGCGATGGACGCTCCATAGCGGGCTACTCCGACAACGCCCGCTACCGTGAGTGATTGACCGTCCAAAACCACGGGCTCCCCATTACTGCGCGAATGCGAAATGCGTCGGCTCACGACTAAACACCCTTTTTACGTGTGGCTGGAGGAACGTACCTGTAATTCTGCAATTCTTGATATTGCTTTAGAAACCGCGAGAGAAGGTCGGACATTCCCAGATTCGTTTGATAGCCCTTTGAATAGCCATTTGAATTGGAAAGCGACTCGGATGCGGCGACGGTCATATGGGCGAGGGAAACAAGAGCAGACAGGTGCGAAGATTTCCTTTGAGTATCTCGAACGATAATACAGTACTCTCAAAAACCCGTGGTTTTATATTCATTTCGTGGTGGTGAAATGTTTTCACTCTGCGCTCTGCACAGGGCGCATTATCGCTCAACAATCTGAGTTCCTTCCGCGGTTAGAGATCCGGCCGCGAAGCATATTAAGGATTACGCTTCTGTTACCCCCACCACCTCGCGTTGACATTGACGTCCAACCAAGCTAGTCAATTCCTAGTCTGGAAAATGTCATACAGTACTACAAATAAAACATCGGTTTGACACATGGGGATGCCACCAGGTGCCGCTAAGGGCCGTAGCAACGATCTAACCCCGTATGCCATCGAAGTGCAACGTGGTTCGAGTCGTGAACTGTTAAGTTCGGATCTGCCGCCACCGAGAGGGGGCCGGAACTGAAAGAAAGGGCAAAGATAAGATTACCCCGAGTACAACACAGCAAAACAGGTGATTGGAACCGTTTGGACCGTTTGGGGACCAAGCTTGCATTACGTGACTGACTACAGAAGCATGCACTCGAATACCACTAGGGGGCGTGCGCTCACATATAGGAAGTCTACTCCACTTTGTGAAAGTCCTCGTATCTTAGCTCCTGGAATTAGATATCACAGATGGTGGAGTTGCCTCAGTTCTCGTGCTGCGCTGGCGCGCGGGTATGCTAAGTACATTAGTGCTTCGCCCTCTAAACAGGAGTCACAGGACTCACCTACCCATGTTTGCATTACGGACCTCCCTTATTTGCGACAGTCAGGGGCCCAAAAGTAAAATAATATTTGAACGGCGGCCGGCGGCGACGCGTTTATTCCATGAAGGTGGTTCCGAGACGCGACGCTGGTCCAAAGTTAGAACGGAGAGGAAAATATCCGACCACCGAGTACGAAAAATCCAAAGTTAAGGTTGTTTGACAGCGTGTGGGGCAACTCTTCGAAAATTCGTCATAGCCAAGTCACGCGTACTAAACACCAGTCACCCCTCCGAGACCGGACGCGTTTTCGATCATTTATGAAGGCCGCGGAGCATAGCACAGTAACTGCCGTAGGATCACGCCAAATGGGTGAATTCAAAGCGGGATGGGACGGCACTCGCAGATAATCAATAGGTTTTGTACTTTTTGTAGGTATTTCCGACGGACGATTCATTACGGGGCTAATGAAAAAACCCCTATACTGCGACGTGGCGGGATACCGACGTCGGAGACTTCTGGTTGTGCAATGGAAGGTATGCAGCAGGCAACAACAGGACTCAACCTGTATATGACTGTGGAACTTCACAACTGGTGAACGAACACACTTTCGGATAGAATACTGTCACACAGTAAGGAATTGGCACGCCGCATTATAGAAGACTGGAATCTGATTTTTCATGTTATGTCCTCTCCATTGTCCGAAGAATATAGTATACAGTAGGGTTATGCGAATATTGTGAAGCTCTAATATTGATGTGGTATGAAATCAACAGCAGCAAGTCGTGCGATAGCAAAGGGACAGTAAATAAAGACTAAACGATAATCTATGAATGAAGATAATGATAAGAAAAAGGATGATCTCATGTGAAAAGACTCGCAACGATGGCCTGCAATTTTCCGTCACGTATTGCC
The DNA here is from genome assembly GCA_003313725.1 of Russula sp. MG48. Taxonomy (NCBI): domain Eukaryota; kingdom Fungi; phylum Basidiomycota; class Agaricomycetes; order Russulales; family Russulaceae; genus Russula; species Russula sp. MG48. The sequence goes on along the minus strand of QLOS01001912.1, from coordinate 16,572 downwards.
TAAGAAGAAACGTGAGTTATTGCCCCGCTGAATGAGAGCTCGATGTCGGTTCAACGTACCTCATGAATCAGTGACACATTTTGGCCAACAGTGACATCTTCAACACCGAGCCCGTTGGCAAACACGCTCTCGTTCTCCGAACCGTGCATGCGGATATCAAGAGTCTTGCGAACAAACTCGTAAATGGGCCGCGACTTGTTCAGATAATTACTCGCTGGCGCATGGCCGCGGGCGCCTGAGAGATAATCCTTTCGGAGTGACACGAGGAGTGACGTTGCACGTGACGCAACTGAAACTCGGAAAGCGGGGATCGCACAAAGTGCGGAGGGATCAACGGAGCCGGTGGTGAAGAAGTCCACCAAAATAGGTAGTGAGGCGCCAGCTACCTGCATCATGCGTGGAGCCGCGTCCATAGTTGTAGTGGAGTCCAATGTCCGGTAAATGCTTTTGAGCACGTCCCGGAATACCGTAGATTCGCGCCCAGCCAATCTCTGGCCAAAGTGGGCGGAGAGTTCCTCCTCCACAATCGGGATCAAAGCGCGGTTAAAATCTGCTTGTAAAGCACGGATATCGAACGCTTGGCACAGAAGGTATAGGTAGCTCGCAGTCAGCATGGAAAGCACCTCAAGCGCATTGATGGTGGCACGGGCGGAGATAAGAGCTAGGGAACTGAATACAAAGTATTAGCAAGCACGGAAAGAACAGGTCAGAAGAGACCCACTTGACGGCCTGATTGTGCATTTCCGCAGATTGAATATGTGTGGATACGGGGCTAGCAAGGTAACCCAACTCCCCAACATACGCCGCAACGGCAATGTCGATGCCCTTGCCGTGGTAGTTCAGAGACGGGTCACTCGCCGCAAGTGACGGAGGGAGTCCACGGTTCATAGCGGGGTTGACCAGTTCAGCCGACTGGGCGAACAACAGCTTGCCGATATGATGCAAGGCAAGGCGCGTTTTCTCCATCGCGTTCGTGACGGCCATGGCCTGGAAATTCCCCCCATGATGAACTTCACCCGTATCTGTATCCACAAGGGGATTATCGGTGGCTGTAATTGTAAACAACGTCCTGTCAGCGGGAGGGCGGAACAACTCTAAGCAAACGTACTCGAGTTACACTCGATAGAGATAGTGTTAAAGGCAGCAAGGATATCCTCGATCTGGGGACCAATGAATTGTGGGGCGGTCCGAAGGGGATAGCGATCCTGACGGAGTTCGCCTTGATCTTCATCAATGGTCACGTCCTTCTCATCACTGACAGCAAACTTGCTATCTTCGAGCAGATCCCAGATGATGCGCGCGGCTTCGATCTGTGAGAACCGTCTATGAGGATATGTCGTAGTTTATTGTTTAAATACACACCTGTCCCGGATGGGGACGAGCGATTTCATGGATAAAGGGTGCATAGTTCCCACGGACGCCGAGCAGTGCTTCTGTCCCCATCGCAGTGCAAATTTGGGCTAGTAACGCAAGATGAACGGCTTCATTGAGGGCCAGGCTGGCGACGGACGCTGAGAACGCAGTGCCATTGAGAATTCCCAAATGCTCCTTGGCGCCAAGTTCGATGGGTTCTATGTTGTGTCTGGCCAACGCCTCGCGAGATGAAACTATGCGGCGAGCGCCAAATGCAGCAGGCCCGTCAAAGACCCTGATTGCCGGGTTCCCAATAAGCGTACCCGCGACGTAAGATAGTGGTGATAGGTCTGTGCGTTATTTTTAGTTGACATCATTTCACCAAAATTGAATCTTTATACCTCCTGAGGCGGAGATGCTCCCGCGGAGAGGTACCAAGGGGGTAATGTTGGCACGAAGGAGAGCTACCATCTTTTCTATGAGATCCCATCTGACGCCGGAGTGTCCCCGAATCAGCGAATTGATGCGAACGAGAATCGCGCCCCGAACCCAAGACTCTGGCATGCTCGTAGAAGCGAGGGGGTCAAGAAGGGGAAGAGAAGGGAGCACATTTGTGGACGAAGGCAAAACACCCGCATGTTGGTGTTGTAATAGCGCACTTCCGAGAGCTAGTGTATTGGGCGTCCGAGTATCGGCTATGAAGAGGAATGATGGTGAGATACGAGTCCGAGGACGAAACATCGCGGAAATAACTCACCGCTACCGCCAAAACCGGTGCTCACCCCATAAACGCTTTTTGACGCTTCAACTTTCTCCAAGATGATGTCACGCGACTTCTGCACGCGAGTCTTGATTTCAGCAGAGCCGTTGAGCACAATTTGGGTATTATGTCTGGCAGCGGCGACAAGCGCAGCGACGGAAAGGCTGTGACCGTCAATAACGATGGCCTTGCCGTGCCTAGGAGTTGTGATGATCAGACACGACACGGCACAAGAAGGATAGCCAATATACTTGTAGGACTCAAGCTCATGAAATTGTTCGATGAACTTAGACAGCAAATTTGAGGGACCAGGTCGGGGGGGAATGGTGTGCACAGGGGTAGACAAGAGACCATTGAAGTAGATAGATGGATCCTTCAAGGAGGATGGAGAGACAACGCCAGAGGCTCTGTGGAAGCCATTCATGCGAGGCTCAGTAGAAAGAATGGTCATTGTGAGGGGTTATAGGCGGAAGCGGATGTCAAGGGGCTGAATGCTGATTAGTGGGAGTCATATGGAGGCGGTTATATAGAGTAGCAGTACATGTACTAAGCGTGGGACGGCGATGTTGTGGTCAATGGAGGTGGCCATGCCACTGGCACTGGCAAAGTAAATCAAATAAACAACTGCAACTGATGAATTCCCAGGAATTCCCAAATAATTCTCCCCGCGCCGCCCTTTGCAGATCCGCCCGGCGGTCAGACCGTACGGCGTTCTATCGCGACAAAGATCCGGCCGTATCAAGCAATCCAATCTCCTCTATCTCTGCCAGTGAACAGTCTTTACTGCCACCCTCGACATCAAGATCTGCTCAAAACCGTTCCGAGATTACATAAATACGGCCAACATAAAACCGATAGCTGACGTCAGCAGCTACCGGCCGGCCGAAGGGTTATTCTTCCTTTTATGGAAATTAGCCTCCAGTATTTTGTTGGAAAATCTGAGGCAGTGCTCGCAACCAACACACCACACACAATCACAAGCCCACACATGTAAAAGCAATGCAACTCCTGGTATGAACGTGTTATCAAGTTCGACGGCGGATATGCCGCCAGTAAACAACAAAACGTGTACGAGATCTGATATTTTCATAGCGCCACAAAAAAAACTGCTTATTACATCCGCGTGTTTTCCGTGTCTCACCTCCTGGCGTTCCACTGCAACACCCAAATCTCCCGGTGGACAGCTCCCCGAAACACTTGGCCTTGGCATACCGTCTGGTCCACTTGTTCCCCTGGACGTCGAGCCTTTCACGTGATGTTTGAGTGGCAGTGCGATGTCTGGATGGGTGACTCGGTGCGACCTTTCGTGTGAGGTGTGCCACGCTTAGTGCTGCTGGTCTGGTCATTCAATTCAGCATTTCATTCTTATGGGACTAAAGAAATACGCCTTTTTGAACAAGTATTACCCTATAAAAATCGGGCTCGCCGGGATTAACGCCGGCTAAAAAAGCCTAAGAAGATGCCCCTGAGACTCGTCGGGCTTTTGACGGTCGCTTGGCTTGCTTCCATGTCACCGAACGGTTCGAACCTGCCGTGTAAGACATTCCTTCTTGGTTGGATCCTACAGAACGGAAGTGGACAAAATGTCAACATGGCTTCAAGCTCATTTGGTACTGGTGCTAACAAGAACCCCGCTGGACTTGTTGCGGTCGTTCAGAAAGGAAACCCGCCCCTTTCAGTAATACCCTCGGGCATGAACTAAACCGCCTATACAATTCCTCCACCGGCATCCCGTCTTGCGGCGGATCATGAAAAGCTAGTGTCATGCTGAATTGGTGTTCCCTTTCATTGAGTTGGGCCCAAGCAGTCCACGTGGTCGATTTGGCTGTGCGATTGTCCCCCCCATATCGGTCCGCACCACTTTCCTTCGTTTCCGAAGGTTGCGTCAGGTGCATTTCAGCAGCGGATGAGATCAGACTTTAGAAAATCCCTTATCGCACTCGTTCGTGTATGAGTGTGAATGCAATGCACGCATCATAATCGTCACGTGCATGACCTAACAATTTGTGGTGTTTCAGTTTCAGGTGCTCGTTTCGCAGAGAAACGCGATGGACGGTCAACACAGCTTCTAAAATCTTCAATACACTTGTACACTTGTTTCTACGACATGACTACTACCGTGACTGTAGATCACCCATACGCAAAGTGCTGATGGCCATCGCTCGACGGCGTGTTGATAACTTCCGCTCTATGCTCGATGGTCATTCACATTCGTGCATCGTACTATGTTTAGGATGAGTCATAGAACTGATTCGTGTTGGTCAGCTGTGCAACGTGTAAGGCAGATTGACCAGTTACTTCCCATTAGTCACGGGGAAGTCTTGATGATAGCGCCCCGTGATAGATGCCTTGTGAATATTATGCCCACTGTATATGGTTGGTACAAAAAGCTTGCAGGATTCTTTGCGCCGAACCGGAACTCAGGGTACATGAGCAGCGTCACTTCTTCGTCCTGGGCCCTGATATCTGTGTGCCCCAATCTCTGCAATTCCCAACCCAAGCTCAAATTCGGATCTAGGTCGGACAGCATTAGGGGTACGTTCGCTTGGTGCAGGATATAGATACATTCACGGAAGGAGCGGTAAGATATGAGATATGAGATGAGATGTACGGCCCATACCGCCAGGGGCCCGTAGGGTGTTCGGACGGATCTTGCGCTCCCTGGAGGGTGGCGTTGGGGGTTATACTCATTCAAGCCCATGGAAGTATCCTTACCCTCACCAGTGCAGCCGTCAGCGTACTATCAGCTCCTTATTGGATATATGGGGCTCATTCTGTGGAATATATGAAGCCTGAGATAGAAGCAGTAGTGCGAGTGGCGCCGTCATGCTGAGAGTGATAGGTGCCTTCCTTACGTTTTGAAAGAAAAGGGTCTCAGAACCAAGATACGTCCTGGGGAGTCATCTGATGCTCGGCTGGTCATCATTGTCCCGCCAGTGGAGTGGACGTAACCCATCTCGGCTGTCGAACAATGAACCATTGAGATAGCGTTAGGTCTAGCGTTGGACGAAACCGAAGAATTGGGCGCCGTTCCATCGCCAAGCCTCAAGTATGGCAAGGGTGAAATTTCCCAATTACACTCAGGATACAGCAGATACTTTGATAACACGCTCGTCTCTGGGGAACAGAGAATTCGGCCGACGAGTACCGTGAAACACAATGTTTGTTGCAACTCCCGTGATCCTCGGTGGATCGGCTCAGCCGCGTGGCGACAAGCCGGGCACCACACAACATACAAGGATAACGTGTGATGTGGATTACGCCGGACGAGAAAGGGGATAAGGGACAGTTTGGAGATGAGGCACGGGACAAAGTTTGCCGCTGAGATTCTTTTGATGACCTGGAGAAACACGGTATTTGATGACGCTTCTATCATGTCGGTGTTGGATTAGCGCATTGCCCAATGTCAGGAGTACCCCCATTGCGTGACTAAGAGACCCTCCAGCTGAGAATACCCTGCGGTGATTAAGCGGGACCAAGTGGAATGACAGGTGAGCGCCGAACCATAGCTCAAAATTGGGACCTACAACAATCAGCAAAACGGCCCTATGTTGGAGCACCCTGGTCTGGCAGTCGCTCGATGGCATATCGCCTCCGTACGATATACATTAGCGGCACTCCCGGGATCTTGCGTACCCTTCTGCGGAGCTCGCGATCGCAGGTAGCGACGATAAAGCAACGGCTAGCAGTTACCCGTTGCACCAGGCAATCATCGGCATATGTCCCCGGGTGTGAACAGGGAAGACGCTCAAAGCGGGGATCACGGGCCACACTGAGGGAGGGATGAACACGGCCGGAGAAGGAGCGTATATTCGTACGCACCGCAAAGCTAGGCGATAGCGTTGTCCGAGCTTTTCGAGTTCAGCTATTACACAATCCGTCACGCACGGTATACCTACACGACAAGGGTGAGGATGAGCAAATGGGACGGTTGAAACACCCACACTTGGCATACAAGCAGTCCATCATACCGCTGACAAGCTCCAACTTGTTTTGAAGGCTGAAGTTGATGAAATTGGTGTCGATAAGGACTCGGTACGGCGGGACAAGGGCTGTGTTGTGTGAGAGGAAAAGTGATGAGGCAACTGGAGCTCTGAGTAGAGATGAGGAGGCATCAAGGAAATTTGAACTGGTTGGACGCACACACGACGGACAGCCTTTTCCTTCTCGACTTCTTCCTTCTTTTTCTGCTTCAATTGGTTCTCCTTACTGTTGATAGACCCAAAATCAGCTATGCTCCCTGGAGAGGAGTATGACCTTCAAAAACATACAGTCGAATGTCATTGGGATTCAGCATGCGCTTGACAGCAGCGAACTTTCTTGTTTTCTTTGCTTTACCCTTAATAGGATCGGGAGAAATGATTTTTTTTTTCTTTTTGTTTGCAGAAAACGACGCACCATGACTTAACTTAGCTGTGGGTGTTATCGCTCTTCATTGATTGTGACTGCTGCCGCGTCGTCCCATCTTTGTCACACGTCACAAAACGCGTGCCCACGTGGTCTGTGACGCCATTGCAGCATTTCATTCCGAGAAACTCATCTTGCACTTCGCCTTTGACCTTGAATTCACTTATCTTTCAAACCCAACCCAGTTCTCGCCATGGGGGAAGCTTGGGACACCCCTTCTCACTCAGCATCTCCCCTTTCCACCACTACAGCCAAAGTTGCTCCAGCGCGCGCTTCTCTCCGACCACCCATCTTCAATCCCTACGACAGATTCACTCAGCCGGAGTTCGACGCCTGGATCGGAGACATTACTAGCTCTCTGAGGCGTGCTCTTCGCCATGAGGTGGAGCCTGATGTCGACTCTCATCCTGGTCCTAGCAGTAGCTGGAAAACGGTCCCAGACGAGAGCAGCGGCAGCCTTTCAGCTGATGGGCGTGCCCAATCACCTGCGTCCACTGACGGCCGTGACGAAGAGAGCGTCCTTGAAGACTCTTTCGCTCAGATAGCGTCGCGAAAAGCTAAAGGAAAGGCTCGCGATCCTCGCGAGGGCCCAGGACTCGGCCTCAAGGATCAACCCATAGAACTGCTATCTGACTCTGAAGAAGGAGAGGTTGTCGACAGCCTTGGGGGAGACGCCGTGTATTCGGAAAACTCAGATGAAACCTCGGGAGATGGCAGCTCTGGTGAGACCGATTGCGGTGATTCCGAGCTAGCGGAAGGCAGAGAGGGAAGCCCCGGACAGCCAGGGACAAGCACACAACATATCGTGTCTTTCTTGTCACGCGAAGACGCTGGCAATGACCAGGTGGTTGCTGAACACTCTGGTGCTGAAGCACGCGACGTCAGAGATGAAGGCGATCTGCAGCTTCCCGAACGTATGGAAGCATTCCCTGACGACTACGGAAGTGGAGACGAAGTTGCCATTATGCAGGACGGCAGAGAGGGTACCGAAGATGGTGCGTCTTAGACTTCTACTTCCTCGTTTTGGTCAGAGCCAAACGTTGGCTATGATTGTACAGAATTTTTCGTCCCAAACCAACGTACTTTCTCTTTTGACGTGGAATTAACCGACCCATGGGAAGGGCCACGTACTTTTGCCGAAGATTACTATTCCGGAGGTGACCGCCTGGCTCCAGGCCTCACACCTAATCACCTCACCCCCGTGGCTCGTAGCCCAGTCCCAGCCCTTGTACCAGATTTCCCAACTGCACCCGACGCAGACATTGATGAAGACGGTCTTTCTGTTTCTTCAAGCATCTTGTCCACATCCCTTTCACCTAGATTACGCGACACAGCGGGAGGTGATAAGATTACTCGGTCGCTACAACACAGCACCGCGATAGCGGCCTCCGTCAACGATGAGCGGGGCATCGATGAATTGGCTGGTCCGTCTGTTCCCTTTTTACTGGTCATGGTCTGAAATTTTTTGAAGACGTTACTGAAAATCCTGTTGAAGACGCTGAATGCGAAGTTGTTTGGAGCGCCGAGAATGTGGGAGTCATCGAACCAACACGCATCAGTAAAGAAGACCACACGTCACACCTAACGAGCGCTAACTGGAAGACCAGGGGTCAAAACTCCGACCAGAGGCATGGCATAATATGGGTCTCACTTTCTGATGACGAGCGCACTGATGCTGATGGCGAAGAGGACGAGGGGAAATTAATAGACGTTGCACCTCTTGGAACTAGCGACCTTGATATCAGGGATGACTGGGGTGCCGCCGACAGGCACAAGGATATCGATGACCTATCCGACGAGGAGGATGAGCTCCAAGCTGTGTCTAGTCAATCCGCGGATAATGTCGCAAATACAGCGGCTTTGACACTTTCCCTTATCTCCGAAACCGTGAATCCTAGTAGTCTCAATGGTGTGTGATCCTCGATACGGGGGTGTGTCGAGGCCGAATTCACTCATATCTACTCGCTCTCTAGGCGCTGAAGCCCCACTGGCTGACCCGCCAACCCCTACGCTAGCATCGACTTTTCAGTTGACAGATGCTGATAGCTTTGGGGACCTACCTGTATCTTTGGCACCGTCTGAAACCCCTTCACCCGTACCAGGTGGACGCAGTGGGGCGTATGGACTCCAACAGCATACAATAGAGCAGCTGTTTGCGGACCTCGAGAGAGGAGCCCTCGAAGAGCCCATTCAAACATCAAAGCCTCCCGCTTCGCATGCTGGACAATCTACAGCCGAACCGACAAACGCATGGGCATCTCAGGAACTGGAAAACATCTTGTCGGGCGAGATATCTGTTGCTGTCGACGACGATGCGGCAGATGTTTCAGAATCTGCCATAGGGGAGGACATGATTTCTCAGGTGGCCACTTTCTCCACGCAACGCTTGGGATATATTGTAGAGGAGAGCAAACTCGAGACAGATGTTCTTCACCCGGCGGATGATTTCGACGATGCACTCTCTATCCCTCCTCCGGACTTGACCGAGGTGGTAGAGATGATTCAGCAGTATGAGGTGGAGGAACCGAAGACTGATGGGCGTTTGACAGAAGTACGTGCGATTCAATGCGTGCACGTGTATTCGGGGCTGATGACAGGTAGGAACCGGAGGTTACGATCAAAGTGTCTAGCGACGAGGATGGTTCCGCCCCAATTACTTCGTCTGAATACACTGCTCCCGTCATCTTGGATAGGCCTGTGTACTCTGTACCCCCGACAGAGAGGCTGTCTTATTCCTCCGGAGTATCACCTGGAGACCTTTCCCAAGCAGGTCTTTCCCCCACAGTTCCGACCATCCCTGCGCCTATTGTTGCAGACCCTTCAGTCCCTGACCCTGTTCCGGGAGACTCATCGCGCGCTTCATCCGTTAATATTGACTCCCCCGATGTGTCGGGGCTTTCCACTCTCCCACTTTCTTTGCAGAAAGTGTATGGTCTTGGTGTCTCTCAGTCAAGCTCAGGGACCAGCGGGTTATTTACTCCAGCACAAAGAAGCGACGGTGGCACGCCAGTGCTATTGGAGGACGAGACCGCCGAGTCACCGACAACTCTCCACAACGGAGCAGATAAAAGCCCGGCGACTCCTTCAACCCCACCGCAAGCTCACCCCGAGCCTTCGTCCATCGAGCGCCTGATTGTGGGTAAGGAGGATGGTGGCAGTGCCGAGAATGGGGATATCGTGCTGGTGGACGACTTTATTGAAGCATCGGAATCAGCGTTCCCCAACGACCGCCACTTGGGAGTTGAGGTTGTGGGTGTAGATGATCAGAATCCCGTAGTCGACGCTACCCAAGCCGACGATATCATCTCGACTACCCTTGATAAATCGGCGGAACTGATCCTCTCCCCATTGCACAAGGTGGATAATCCACTCGCCAAAGACATATTGCCCGGGATTCTGTCCAAGGAGTCCCCTGCACGTCCTGATGACTTGGCTGCCGATGGTGAACGTCTTCCAGGGTATCCAAAGGTCGTCGAGGATGATCAGGACGCAGACGGAGAGGCCGATCCTGACTACTCTCTGGCCGACCGAGTGATCGAGGAAGTTACTCTAAGCAACGCGCATCAACCAGTAGATGAAGAAGGCGAGCTCGCTTCCAGCAAAGTAGGCAATGATATCCCCAGCTCTATGGAAGTCGCCCCAGAGTCAGAGACTCATCCAACGAGGTGAGTTAGATCGTAACTGAACAACCGCTTCCGATATTGACTTACGTGTCTTTCATCCTGGTCTGTTAGCGCGCCGGTTCGAGACGAGGACCCCAAAGTCTCCGGGGAGATTGTTTTGGATTCACTTGTCGATTCCTCCACTACATTATGGGACAGCACGTCGAGTGGAAAGGGTAACGAAGGGGAACTCGCTATCCCTGCGCAATCTGATGTGAAGGCCAGTCATGGAAGCGAGCATACAAACCAGGCGATCAAACGCAAACGGAGAGATCCCAACTCGGGATCTGCGCGCTTAACTCGGTCCCAATCTGGTGTTGGTGCAAAGCGCGGGAGGAAGAAAGGCCCTGTTTCGTCTTCCCGTAGAAAGACTGCAACATCCGAGAAGGCCAAGTCGGAGCCAGTTGGTGCCGGCATTGATGGGGATGCTGTCGACGACGATGCTAGCGAGATTGCTTCCGTGAGCTCTGGCACAAGCGTCATGTACCATCTACTTCGCACTATGTCCCGTGCAGGGTCCGTAGTTTCGTCAGCATCAGGAGATGTCACACCATCGACTTCTCCGCCGTCAGGCCTCGCCAGAGTGGTACCTCTTGTACACTCACATGGTCTCTTGTTCCATCACCACGGCTGGCCTGCACCCCCACCACTCATGTCACCGCCTCCTACCAGGCCTCCTCACCAAGATCAAGATCCACAGTCAGGGCCGGCGAAGGCAAAATCCCCTACACCCACATTTGAACCTTCAACCCCGTCTTTGAGGCGTGCTCCTAGCATAAATTCCCCTGTGACACGCTCAAACTGCCGTTTCCACAAAATAAGCCTGCCTCGCGGAGACAACGGAGTGCGCGCATACTTCGTGGTTCCGGGCTGCGCTCTCGGTGACATCACGCTCATGAGAGGCGAGGACATTAAAGATGAGGGTTTCTCAAACCATGAAGACCACAAGCGTATGCTCCCTAATGTCGAGACGCTCGACTTGAGCCCATACCTTGTCGGTGTCTTGCGGCAGTTAGTAGGTGTTGATTTACTACGCGAACAGCAAGAAATCTTCTACTTGCCAAGCGAAGAAGAGAAGCCAAGGAAGCGCAGCCAAAGTGACGCAGTGGGAAGCCTCCGTCAGTTCCGACGTCAATCTCTATCGAGTGGCGCCCCTACCGCTAGGGAACTTTCTCCTCGGCTATCTGAGGCCTCGCAGATAACACCTTCCCGATCCGTCTCGGGGTCAGCAGCGAGCTCTTCCACCCGGGAGGAAGGCGTGGTCCACCCCGAGGACAGTGCCCTGAGCGACCTCGAGAGCGACGACGACCCAGACAAAGAACATCGAGCGAAGCGGCACAAAGCCTCTGCTACGGAGATGGAGCCTCCCCTTGCAGACACTTTGACCGAGGGAGAACCCAGTACCTCTGCTGTACCGGAGCACACTGTCTCGGAAGGAAAGGAACCGACAATTAGCCGTCAGCCTCCTGCCACACGAAAAAGCAAACGCAAGACTCTCAGTCACGATTCTGCGGCATATAAGCCAAGTGAAGATGACGTTCGAGACGAAGAGGTGGAAGAAGAGACCCAAACAAGGCGAAATAGCACACGTAAGGCAACAAAACGCAGCCGCACGATGGAGGGAACCCCTGCAAATGCGCCTAGACCAAAAAAGACGCGGTTGAGTAGGGGCGTTTCCTTGGCGGGCGCGAGCACGGTAGACTCATAGGACCGCTCCTTACATGTTTACCGATGCTGGTTCAACTGACTTCTCCTTGCGGCTTGTGCATTTTTTGTATTTATATACATTCCATATAATACCATCATCAGCATCAGGTTGTCCATCGTCCAAGTTAGATGAAAGGCTAAAATTACGTTCGTAATGCCCAACAAGCCACCGTCATGATATGCATCAAAGTAGGTTACGACACTGCAGCGGCCAATAGGTTCTGCCAATCGTGCACTGCCCTAGTAGATGAAAGGAGATGATGTACGTGATCGTGCGTTTGGGCACCCATCCATCTGAGAACTCAGGGTGATAATTGCTCCGATAGACCGATGCATCGGAGGGCCATGTCGAATACTAGTAACACGATATCAGGACGCCCAGCGGGAATGTTGTTACCCGAAAGCTGGGCAAAGAAAATCAAAAGTGTTTAATTATCTGAAGGACTCCGAATCGGAAATGAGCTTCGTATAGGTCGGCCGAATGACTGAAACCAACGGTCGAGCGCTAGGTTTGAACAGTCGTGGGGCCGGAGAGGCCGCTTCCGTGATTGAAATTCCCTTAGTTTGACGTAACTTACAGTATGCTATGCCACGCGGTGACGTCTGTCACCAGATGCGCAGTCGTACCATCATTGAGCGCGCTGCGGCGCGTGTTCCAGGAACGGTCAAGAGGCTAGCCACGAACTACAGCAAACCGGGACAGTTAAGACAGATTGCCAAGCCAAGTGCTCGCACCTCCACAAACGGGTCAATGTGGTACAGAATACTCGTGGCACGGACCGTGATTGGGGAGACGTTTTTCAACAGCACGCTGCAACCTGGGGATGACATCCCGATCAAGCACCTTCATATCGAGCATCATGATGCTCTCCAATTCAGGGAGTTCCTTCATTTAGCTCATGACATCAGTGCAACCGTGACGGACGTCAAATACACATGGATGCGCCGTGGCAAAGAAACAGATCCCGATCTTTATCCGCCAGACCTGCCAGCCTGAGGGCAGACAGCCTTTTTTATCTTTTATTTACTGTAGGCGATTATGTCAGGTAGCAGGAGATAGAAACCGCGTTACCGAACAGCTCCATCTCAGGCTAATGTACTGAACCCGAAGGGGGAAGAAAACCGTATTTGTGCACATCCTGGAGTCCGGAACTTGAAGGTGTGTGGCTCAACTTGAATCTACTGTAGTGTCTTGTCCTCAGTACTTATTAGTATTCGCCCTTCACGTTCTCCCTGAAGTTGTCCGTGGTGTTCTCAGGCTGGCCATGCTTTTTCAAGAGTCTTTGGTCTATTCGAATGGACGAATGGTGCTCCGGATGTCAGAGAAGGGTGTAGGGTAAGTGCACAGCTCTGAGTGTCAATGGAGTCAAGGGTCCATTGATGTCATTCGTGCAGTTTGGGGTGACGCGCACCACCCATGGTGTCTGGGTGATGTGGCATCCACCCTCGTCTTTGGAAGTTTGGGGGCACAGTGGTGTTCCGCCACTGGTAGACAACTATGTTGTCAGACGCGACATGGGCTCCGAGTCTGGCCTGGACGACACAGGCATGCCGGCGGCAAACAAGAAGCATTTCCTAATTCGGACGCTACAACGCCAACTCAATGCTGTTTCCTGCGGGTTCAAATGCCTTTGCCACGACACGCATCCAGGACCACGCTCTAGCCTTGTTTCGTAGGCTGTTTTGATTGGCGCAAGATGATCGACCGCCGCTGTTGGAGTTGCAGCCGCAAACGACGCCCCTGCGTGGCAGCTGCATGGCCTAGCTGCACCGCAAACACAAGGACTCCACAAGGGCGACTTCGTCGTCCTGGTGCTAAATACGAGGTTGGCCACAATTTAATTTAATTTCTCCCGGACCTCACATCGACATTGTCACCTCAGTCTTTATCCCGAAGACTCAGGTTTGTGGTCGTTTTCTCCTTCTTTACAAGTCATGGTGACCTGTATCTGGTCTTCAAGTTCAGTCCGACAGCTACCTCAGTCCGGACCCTTAAGCCGCCCACGGAATGAACACCATATTATCAATTCAAACGCCTCGGATTCTCTCTGGGCCTCCCGCCATCGTCATAGCTCTTCCGGGATGGGTGAGCTGCCTAGCTTACCCAACTACTATGAGTTCTATAAACCTGAATATCCTCTGTGTCCTTCGCCTAGTCTTTGCGTGAATCTCTGGGAAGAGCACTCTCGTTCTATCGTGCCTCTTCTATCATCGCTGCCCAGCCGGATGCTAGCGATGAACTCGAGAAAGGAACTGTTGGCCCGAATTTTGGGATTCCAGAATTCATTTCTTTCTCCGGTTCCTTGAGTGAGAAACAGGAAAAGAAGGCCTCACTGCATGTCGTGATCGCTCCATCTCCCATAAAGGAGAGACAAATTCAGCGTATTAAGAGAAAACCGCCGCGCTGGATTCAGCTTCAATTATGGTTTAATACATACAGGTGGGTGTCCTCTCCCTACCATCGAGAATACTCGGTGCCGATATCCGCCACCAGGAAACTCTTCACTTTTATCGTCCTGCTAAATATCATTGGCTTGATTCTTGTAATTATGGACGCATGGAATTATCCTCGGAGGCATATGACGGCACTGGCCTTGGGCCATCTCCTCATAGCGGTCCTTGTGCGCAATGAACTATTTGGTCGATTTCTGTATCTACTAGTAAACAAGTCATTTGCAAAGGTGCACGGGGCACTTGGCATCACCTGGACTTTTCTCACATTCTGACAATCCAGTGGACTCCCCTGTGGTTTCGTCTCAGTTGTACATCTACCCTCCAACAGCTTGGCGGCATCCATTCGGGTTGCGCAGTATCTGGTTTCGCGTGGCTCATCTTCCGCGTAACTATTATGTTTAGCGATCGCGAGAGCAATCCAGGTGCAATACTTTTCACCGGGACGGTGACGAGCCTTGCCCTGGCAATATGCATCGGAACCGCGCTGCCTTGGGTCCGCAATACACATCACAAGTATGCTTGTGACTTTTCAACCTTGAATGTCTGAAGCAGACAAGTAGGTAGTGTCTTTGAGCGACACCACAGGTTCCTCGGATGGCTTGGGCTAATTTTTAGTGAGTGGGGGGGACTACCTATATCGGGCTCCAGCCTGAGGTGCTAATACGTTGTCGCAGCATGGATTTTCATGATACTAAGCAACAGCTACGACGTCACTACTCGTACATGGAATTCCATTTCTGCCACCATTCTCCATAAGCAGGAGTTCTGGTTTTGTCTCTGCATGACTGTGTTGTAAATAAAAGACATCATTCCTGTGTTTGCAAGTGGTGCGACTAATTTTGATCCTTGCAGCATTCTCACTCCCTGGCTCACTGTTCGCAAGGTGAAGGTGGATGTCGAGGTGGTCAGTATGCCAAACTTCTGCTCTCGTTCTTGTTTCACGCGCTTGTAGCCTTCGTCGAAAGTAGCGATAATCCGATTCAAGGGAGGTATGCAACAAGGACTCCTCGCCAGAATATCACGATCGTCTATCATGGAGTACCATGCTTTCGGCATAGTATCGTATGTGTCGTCCCTCACCCATGATCTTCTGCACTTATCTATTTACGCAGAGAAGGGCCGCAAGCAAAGCATCACTACCTTATTTGTGGAGCACAGGGCGATTTCACTCAAGAGCTCGTCTCAAATCCGCCAACTCATCTCTGGACACGGCAGCTGAAGGTACGTCGTCGTAGCGCGACATTGCGACGTTACTCAGACCGCAGAATGCAGTTTGCCGGAGCCTCAAACACTTCCACACTGTACCGCAGGGGTATCCGCGTGTGCACAGGGACAGGAATTGGCGCAGCCCTGTCCACATGCCTCCAGGTGTGTCGACTGCAAAACGTCTTCGCGCGACACTGGCCTTAGACTGGATTCCCACACTCACAGAGCCCAGATTGGTAGGATTTCAGTTCGCACCGCTCACGCATATATCTGATACAGTCGTCACGCGGCTTCATAGGTATTTGATTTGGATAGGCTCTGAGCAGGAGAAAACATTTGGACCCACCATTTCAGGGCTCATCCACCGTCATATAGGATCAGAACGTATGACCATTTGGGATTCTATGAGGCGAGGTATGTGGCTGGGGTATTTGCCAAAGTTCTTGGACTCAGCCTGTGCCATTGTAGGTGGACGTCCCGATGTAATGAAGATGGTGAGGGAAGTGTATGTGTTGTGGGGGGCTGAAGTGGTGTTTATCACCTCAAATCGGCAAGGTAATCGAGAGATCATGGAGGGATGCATGGAAGCGGGTATTCCTGCCTTTGTGCGTTTCCCTCGAATCCAGGCACTGCGCTGTATAAATTGCTGACTCGTGCGGACTTCAGGGAACGTTATGGGACTTCTAATGAAATCATGCACTCGTTAAGATGATCTACGTACTTATCTTTATTCGACAAAAGATCTTATTCCGGGGTTATTATTTCTACGCCTATGTACCGGCTATTTAAATGCAGACCTATCTAGTAGAGTCAGGTTGATGTAAGATTGATGTCGGTAGCGAGACTGTTATCAGGTTCGCAGAGAATGTGGAATGTGGGATGAATGTGTTCTGGTTTAGAACTCGGAAAGGTAGGATTTCTTCGCACTCAGGTTGAGGGATTCCGGGTTGACACTTAACAAAGCGTCGGACAAGCGTGACGAAGCTATGGAAATGGATGCTATTCTTGTAATGCGACTAAGGA
>QLOS01001910.1:0-18091 GCA_003313725.1 Russula sp. MG48 | reverse complement strand
CGTCAGTGTCTGCGAAAGTTGGCGTTGTGAGAGTGAAGTGCCTGCGCGTGGCATTTGTACAAGATGAATAGTTCGCCACAGCAGACCAGACACGCTCATTTAACGTGATCGATGGCCACGTGACAAGAATCCAATCATAATCGAGAATTTTGCTACAGTACAGAATGTTCAGATACAACCATGGCACTACAGTAACAGTACTACCGTTAGCCTGATGGGAGCACAAACTCGCTTCAGACCCATCGCTGCACAATCACGCTGTTGAGAAGACCCGCCGCCTCGATCGTAATACTATCGTCATCAAGAGTGCGGTTCGGGAATGTCGTCCCGATGGTATAAGGACGCAGGTTCTTTTCAGGACGTGAACTAGATAGAGTAGGTTAGATCGATATGATAACGGTGCAAGAGAAGAGTACCCACGCGTTGATGAAATTCCGAAGGTCGCGCACCGTGTGCGTCAGATTCATCCGGGCTACCATTCTACAAGGTAGAACACATGAGTACACACAAGATCGCAAACACACCGTAGATTGGACTCGAACCTAGTTGTTTGAGTATGTAAGCAATGAATGCTCCCGGCATATAACTTATGTCTAGTAAGCATTCAATTTCCCTGGGGCACTCACAGCACTCCATTCGCCATTCACCCGTTGACTGTATTTCACAAAAACACACGGGTTGTTGACGAGCCTGACACACCGACTATCCCAAGCATGGAATCGAATACAAAGAATACAAAATGGCCATCCGCTTGCGTGTCATGCATATTGCAATAAGTTACAGATACATCAACAGGGGGTGCAGGGGCATGCCCCCACAGCCTATGCGGCGGCAGTGTCACTGGAAGGTGAAAAGGCTAGCTAGAGCTTCGTCGTGGCCTCAGGCGCGACGCGGCTCTTGATCACCTTGATGATCCATAGTGGTAATGCGCTGATTGCGACAATCATCGCAACTTTCCATCCAAATCGCACGGAGATCACAAATGATAAATCTAGGAAGTCAAGCGTGCAAAGCGTGAGCTCAGAAAGGAGAGAAATGGAGGCAAAACGCACCGAAATATTCGGGGAGGAAGATCATGCTAAGACCGTAGATGCCGAGGGTAACAACCTCCGAGATGATCATATATACGTGCCTGGTGGAAGCGAGAGTTCGTAATAAAACTTCGGACGAAACAGGATAGACGTACCAGATCGTGATCTCTAGCGCGACCATGATGAGTTCGTTAAGGATCAGCGCAGTGAACGAAATGGCGACAATGTTCAAAAACTCGTTCTCGAACAGAACAAGAGCTATGATCATAATCGCGGCGCCTGGACAAGGACAGAGGTGTGGTTGTTGGCATCCGGGAGTAAAATAGACGAGTGGAAGGCACCTTGGTAGAGGCTGATCATGAGCCATATGAAAAAGGTTTTGAAAGATAAGGCTCGGCCCTAAAAAAACTCCCACGCGGGGTTGCCAGTGAGCGTCGGCAGCGGCAGCAATATAGCAAGACACGGTAGCGCAAGGGCGTACCTTGGTCAGTTCCTTATAAAGCTCCGGGTAAGAGAGCGCCAGATCCTCATTCAGGTCACGGTCAAGCACAAGCGAGAAGACAGGTGCCATGGTGTACAGCGTCGCGTAGCCGACCATGAGCCAGCCCTGATAAAGCGCGATGGGTGCAAAGTAGAAGATAGACGAGAAGACGGCCTGCATAACGGATATAATGAGCCCACGATGGATGACAAACTGCGCCAGCTTGGCCGAACGCCGGTACGAGTTTCGGCCGTGCCATAAGAGGAGTTTGGTGAGGTGGCTGAATTGGGTTACAGAAAAGTCGGCTGCGAGGGAGGCCTGCTTGCCTTCTTTGCCGACGATACCAACGCCTACACAGGTATCGAAGGTTAACATCAGTGAGTGCCCTCCGCACTCACAAATCACGCACGCACCGACATCGGCAGCTTGGATCATGCTCACGTCGTTCCCACCATCTCCAATGCAGCAGACACGCTTCTTAGTGTAGCTCCGGATAAGCCGGGCAACATCTGCTTTCTGCGTCGGCGAGCACCGACAGGCGACGGCGGCGGAGAGTTTTGTTGTGATCTCTATAAACTCGTTCTTGAACAGGTTAAGACAGAGCTATGAGGACATTAGCTAGCTGCAATTAATCGCTATACAAGTGAATGTACGATCATACTGACTTGGAGCGAGTCGCCGTCGATAACTAGACAACAGTCGAGTTTATTCTGCAAAAAGTCCAGCTCATGCTGGACCTCTTCGGCGGTCTTCACTGTGTGCCAAGTTGAATCAGTACATACCGCCATGTAAAAAACAGGATTCTCGACTCACACTTGGCTACCTGGTGGATATACTGATTGCGTGCGACGAGCTTGGTTGAGATCGCGATGACCGTTGCCGTCTCGATTTTGTCACCAGTCAACATCCATATCTTGATGCCCGCGTTCCGCAGCAACTCTAGCGTCAAACGGACGTCATCCTGCAGCTTATCCTCGACACCTGTCAGCCCGAGTAGTTCGAGGTCGCGCTCGAGCGCGTCCGCAACGACAGCCGCCATCGCCTCATTGCGGCCCTCGAGCCGCACGCTCGCGGCATGGTAGCGGGCTTTGAAATCCTCATACGCGGCCTCGGAGAGTTTGCGCCGTGCTACGACAAGGGTGCGCAGGCCCTCACGCGCCATGTTGGCCGTCTCCTCTTCAAGCCAGTCGTTGCGCTGCACGATGCGCGCCATAACAACATCTGCACCCTTTTGGAGGAACGACACTTCCCCCGAGGCGGTGTCGCGCACGACGATGCCCATACGCTTGGACTCGGAGGTGAATGGGAAGAGCTCGAGGACATCATAGGTGAGGGTGGTACCGGACGGCGTGCGGAGCTCGATGCGTGAGCGGTCGCGGAATGTTAGCGTCAGGCCGACTGATGAGGTCCACTTGACGATGGCGACTTCGTCTGGTGAAGAGGCTTGATAGGTAACGGTGCCATCGTCGTTGGTGACGGGCGTGACCTGGAGATGGGTGTCCCTATGGAAGGCGTACAGGGAAGAATGCTTGAGAACGTACGTTGTGGCAGAGCGCGAGACTGAGAACAACGTCGTGGACGCGGGCAGACATATCACGGCGCCCACGGGTGGCCAACTGTACACCAGTTGACAACGGGCCGGGTCTTGCGTGGGTAGCTGTACACGATTGAGCACACAGGTAAAGGTGAATAGACCGGCAAGTCAAGCTCACTGTCGGCTCCGAAAGCGGTGTTGAGTTGGTGAACAACTTCGTCCATTGTGTCATACCCAAATGACATTGTACCCAAATGAAGTTTCTTCATTTCCATCTCTGTCAATGCAGACAATGAAAGAAAGTGGCTCGAAAATTAGGAAAGAGATTTACCATTCTGGGTCAAAGTACCAGTCTTATCGCTAAGAAGATACTCGATTCGACCGAGTTCTTCCGGCAAAGTGCTCGTGCGTACGATCGTGCCTGGGATCTCGTTGTCTTTCATGATAAGATGCGCGTAGACTGTCTTGCCCATATCCAGGTTGACGCGTAAGCTGGATAATAAATTTGGTACTTTATCTTTCATCAACTCAATCTGAGGCTCACCTGATAGGGATGATTGACGAGAATAAGATCAGGAACCTGAACACATAGATGTACCAGAATCCGCGAAACCCGTTCAGAGCAACTAGCGCGACGGACAGTGCAAAAGAGACCGCACACAAGATCTTCGCTCACACCATCAGAAAATGGGCTCCAGGAAGAGCGAGAGTAACACACACCTTGGCTAGTTGGCTTATCTCCAGGTCTAACAACCCAACTTTTGTCTGCGGGTGACTCGTGTTCATCACTGCGCGTGTCTCAGACCCCGTGTAGACCACAAAACCGATGGCGGAGCCCGAAGCGAGCACCGTGTTCGCCCATAGCACATTCTCCACTGAGAGCGGCTCGACCGTCGGCACTTGGACCATAGGCACCTCGTTCGATGACACGCTGGGTGGCGTATTGATCGTGAACGTGCCAATGAACGCGTGAATGTCCTTGTTGGGGGCATCCGCTGCAAGAACCAGAGTGTGAGCAAGGACTCTTGGGAGACGAATTTTAAGAAAGCGCAGGGGGAGGTGACGCACCGTAGATCTCGGCATCGAGGTTAAGGAGCTCCTGGTCCGAATGCAGTTTTTGCGTCGCTGGGACGGCAACGCGCAACTTCCAATCCGTTTCGCCGTCCAGCTGGTCAGTACGGACGAAACACGTGCCAGATGAATCGGATGTGCGGAGGAGGACGAGGTCCGCGGGTACGCGCTGGTTCTTCTCGAGCAAAACCAGGTCGCCGACGCGTATAGAGGAGGACGGGATGGAGCGCGTCAGCGGCAGGTTGTCTTCGAGTAGGGCATGCGATAACTCATCGTCATTACGAGAAGATGAGGTGTCTGAAGCGAGGACGAGGTAGCGAGCAGAGTTGGCCTCGAGATCGCGCAAATTGCGCTTGTAGTCGTCATAGGCTTCTTTTCCCATCGTGACG
Source organism: Russula sp. MG48 (assembly GCA_003313725.1). Classification (NCBI taxonomy): domain Eukaryota; kingdom Fungi; phylum Basidiomycota; class Agaricomycetes; order Russulales; family Russulaceae; genus Russula; species Russula sp. MG48. Next base: position 13,585 of record QLOS01001910.1, on the reverse strand, counting down.
AGGAGAACGAAGGCGAGCGGGGCAATATACGTTATGAGGAAACCTACGAGGAGGGAGAGTGCATCAAAGGGACTCGGGTATTGATAAGGGAAACGGAACCCACCTGTTCTGAGAGCAGGAACAAACTGGGACAGTGCGACAAGAAGGAAATAGAGGTTGAAGAAGAATTTGAATTGCTCGTAAAACACGATGGGCAGGAACGTGAACACATTGTACTTCTGGTTGCGGACGATGTTTGGCGGGAACTTGTTCTGTAATTTGTCTTTTCGGGAATGCGTGAGCGACATTTCATAGAGGAATATACGAACGGCGAGCGTACCTGGCGGTCGTAAGGGCACCGTCCGAGACTTGTCTTTCGACCCCCTTCGCAATATTGATCGCTAGCGAGGCAGGCCAGTTTTGTTAAGAGAGGGGACATCGTAACAACAGGCCACTTGTGCACCCACCTGTGAAACCGCGTCGGATGCCCTCCCAGCCACGGCGGTGGGCCCATCATCCTCTTCGTTATGCGAGAAGCCGGGATCGGGCTCACCCTCGCCTAGGAGCGTCACCTCTTCCTCAGGCTCTCCCTCCCCATACTGATTTCTCCGCCGCCCTCTCTCATGAATCGTCCTGGCAGAGGACGCAGTGATTAGAGGGACACGCATGGATGGGTCCATGCGCGAGCCGGATGAAGGGGCGGGTGAGGTGGCAGTAGTATCCTGCTGTGGTTCGGAATTGTCAAGCTGCGTGTAGCCGTTACGGTTCCTGAACTTGCGGAGCGTGTGCAGACGAATGTCTGACATAAAACGAGGCGCGGGCTCGTCGTATTAGGATGTTACAAATGTGATTGTCCAGGGAATGGTGGTGTCCTGACCGTCGTTGTTGACGGCTGTCTTAAGTTGCGTTACGAAGGCTTGGCTGCGGGTGTTCGGAAGCGCCGCCACGCGAACGCGACCCGGAACAGGAAGCCAGGCCAACTGACACGGTTCTCACGGAGATCTTATGTCGCGTCCGTTGCCATACACTTCAAATGCTTCCAAACCCCAGAAACATGAACACTGAACGACCTCAAGTCAAATCCCGTCTCGAAATAAACCAATTCGAGAATAACAGGGTATGGAGCGGCGTATCAACACTTCTTGTCCATACCTAACATCATTGGAAACACCATACCGATATCGAGATATACATTCATGTACAGTAAATAACGGTGAGCCTGAGGTAGCACCTCACGTATAAATGGGTAGCTAGCGTGCAGCAGCACGAACTTGGTTCGATGGTGTACTACGATCAGAGGTTGCAGATGGGCCAGGCTCGCACGCGTCAGCGTGACATCTCCGTCCTCGGGATCCATATAGAACTGCACTGCAAGGGGCGGTGGACGTGAGAGAGAAATGACCATAGCGTTGCGTACCTGAGAAACAAAAATGGAACATAAAAGGATCATACCAGGTTTACTCTCACGTTCGACAGTTGTTCGCACGACGTCAAGGTCATTCCGAGTCAGGGGCTTATCTGCCAGACCGAAGTGTTCGCTGGCAAGGGCCTCGGTCTCCGTCGCCGTGCCGAGAACGATTGACACGTTTAGCCCAGTGCGATAACCAACAGCAGACTTGACTGGAAGCCAGCCACGTCAGGGTTTTCGCGCTTGCAATTGGTTAAGTTGTTCGGACTCAGATCCGGCACGTGCGTGGAAGGTAATCCGCACGTACCTGAGAGCGACGACTTTCGTTGCGCACGATTCGCCAGGCAGGACTTGGAGTACATCTGTCGTAGCACTAGCACAGTATCCCTCTGCCGTCTCCTTCACTGGGCCCGGCTCATCATCAATGAGTATGAACTGTATCTTCGTCTTTTCAAAGCACAACCTGTACAATTCGTCGCAAGGGCGCTCGCTATTCTTCTTCACATCCTCCCATGAAGCATGGGGTGGAAGACAGTACAGGTGGGCCAGATCTCTCCTCGCTGTCGGTGGGCTAGCGTGTAGCACCTTCGAGAGCTGCGCCCTCCGCCTCGGGTGCGAGGGCCTCGGGGCCAGCGGATCACTGTCTTTGACGTATCAATATAGGTATGGTCTGTAAGACGAACTCAAGGACTCCTACCATTCGTTCCGCAGTTGGCAATCCGTGTGATGGGTGAGACCCGTCGGCCGACGGCCGACTGGCCTGAGGTGTAGTAACACCGTGACTCACGTGCAGATATTTGTCATCTGCTGGTCATCTTATCAGATCATCAGCGTAGACGCTTCTCCTACCGTCAATCACCAACAACATTGACAATGCCTATCGCTCCGGACGATCTCAAAGCAGCTGTATGTGCAGCTATCCAAGTCACGCATATGGAAGTAGAGGACAACTCGAGCGGTTGTGGGGACAACTATTCTGTTCTCATCGTCAGCAGGGTGATAAAAGTGCTATAATCTTCTGACCATGACACTTAACTGTTTTTCTTTTTGACACAGGAATTCGAAGGGAAGACGACGCTTGCTCGACACAGAATGGGTATTATATAGTCGTCATCTCTCATTTTCGTTCCACGCCTTCTCATGCTTTCAACCTACACAGTAAATGACGCGCTCAAGGAGCACCTCCCCGAGATTCATGCATTCACGCAGGTATGTAATGCACTCTCACGACACGTCCCTCGAGGCATCATTGATTGAGGCAACGTCGTCCGGAGAAAACTTTGACTCCACAGCAGTGGGAGGATGCCCAGAAGGGACCAAACGCTGCCTGACGTTGTCCAAGGCAGCGTGCAGGCGTCCTCAGAGATGGCCAGTCACTCGACATCATACAACATTAAAATGCCTATTCCTATTCCCGAAAAGGACCGCTGTCGTATGGTAGACAATAATGATACATCCAAATCGGAGGGGTAATCCAAACCATGCAGTTAAGAGTCAAAGAGATGTGCATAGTCCATTGATCATGCAGGGACAACACGTGGAAGAACGAAATGGAAGAAGAACGAAGTCGTGAAAATACATCAGAATGGGGGTTGGTTTGTGTGCTGTAGTGCTCCGAGTTGAGAAAAAGCTATAAACCATTGGGGGAAATCACTTGCCGGTGATGATTAGAATGCCGAGGCGCCGCGTCGCGACAAAATGCCTCTAGGCGATGATGCACCCGGTTCCGCCGCCGTCTCCGTCAGCGTCGATGGGAGTAGAGGGCTGAGGCTCGGGCTGAGGCTCGGCAAAGATAGAGAAGAACGAGGTGAAAGAATCCATTGAGTTTCGCTTAGAACGTTAGATGTGTCGCTGGTGTTGATAGGAATGGATGTTTGATAGGACCTTTTATATGCGAACAACGACAGCTCAGGGGTTGAGGCTCAGAACAATAGGGAGAGACGAATAGGCCCGCGGCAAAGTACTTTTGTTTTCAACTTTCGAAAAACGAAACACGACAGACAATACGAATCTAGGCAGAGACTCGGAAAAGGGAACGACTAAACGCATCAACAATAAGAACCGTGTTCCTGAGAAGTCATGGTGCCGAAAAATGACCTCATGACTCACCTCACATATAGCATACAAAGGACCTTCGGAGCTCATATCTCAGAGTAAGACAAAAGGGAGTGGTACAGAGCTCAGGCACGGCGTAGGCCTTTTTGTTCTTAAGCTTTCGTAGCGATCGGGTACCGAGATTGACTTGACTCCGACGAAAGCGTTCTCATCACGGACGAGCGCCTAGTTTCAAGCTAAACCTTTTCAAGGCATGACTTGGCCGAGAAAGTCCCCGACTCACAGACGGGGTTTAGAAACTTGACATTGAGTTCACGCGTGGCAGCGCTGAGTCTTGATATAATTTGATTGTTGTCAGTGTACTGCTGCTGTTGCTGCTGCTGCTGCTGCTACTGCTACTATTACTACTCGAAACTTGGGTGGTTCGATAGAGAGGGGGAGAACGAAAGAAAGGGACTTAAGAGTGGAGGGGAAAACTATGCGAGAAAGGTGAGAGTGAAGCGGGGAGAGGAAAGGGAGGGGGAGGAAATTGGGTTGGCGAGACAAAAAAGAAAGACGAAAAGGATGCAGGATGGATTGCAGGAGGGAAAAATGCTACAAAAAGCCATGTGCATGCAGGACGGCGATGGGATGCATTGCAGATACGGTACTACTGTAATTGAAATATTTGAAGAGAAAAACCCCTCTCCCCACTCGCCTCGTGATCACGCGCCATTGTGCGGCGACGTTGGCGACCCATGAACAAACGGACTCTGCGCCGCCGCAAAAAAGTGGTTCGCCGCCGCCGGGTGCCACTGAGGATCCGGGACGCCAGCGCCAATGACGCCGACGCCAACACCAACGCCCAGACCGGCACCGCCCCACATCGGGCCTCCGACGAGCGGCGGGCCGGGTGGAGGCGGCGGCGGCGCTGGGCGCACACCGAGGCCAAGCCCAAATCCTAGAGGTGGAGGAGGCGGCTGCTGCTGGGGCTGCTGAGGCTGTTGCTGGGGCTGGGGTTGTCCCGCGGCTCCCCAGGGAGAGGTGCCGTTGACCGCGCGTGGCGAGCCGAATCCACCCCATGCGTGAGGCGCGCCTACGCCTACGCCCACGCCTACCCCAACACCAACACCAACGCCTGGATTGCGCCGGTCCGACACGATCTCGTCGTCTTCGGCCGCGAGCGCGGATGAGCCGAGCACGATGCCTTTTGGGCTCGGTGAGCGGCGCACGGGCGACGCAGTGGTGACGGAGACTGTCGACACGGATGTAGTCGAGGGCGGCGTAGTCGTCCCACTCGTGCTCGGTCGCGCTATGGGTGCAATTGGTGCGACAGGGCGTCCGATGAGACCGACGTCCGGTGCTGGCGTCGTACTGGCGTTGTTTGAGCTCGGCCGGCGTCCCGTGCGCGAGGGCAGTCCTGCGGACGGTGGTCCGATGGGTACAGGAGGACGGGGGAAGGACATGTCAAACGGGCTACGCGCGGGACCGGGGCCCGGTGCGGTAGGGAAACCGGGTGGAAGTGCCGATTGCGCAAGTGGCTGCTGAACCGGAGGTGCAAACGAGGGGCCTGGGACGCCAAACGGCGTCGTGGGTGGCGCAAAACCACGTGGCGGTCCGTTGGACGAGAAGAGTGGCGATGGGTGCGGCGGCGGTATCGGGGCTAGTTGCGGGGTGACGGGAAGTAGAGGTTGCGGTGTCGGTGGGACGGTCATTGATTGGCGCGGGGGCTGCGGCTGGGTTTGAGGTTGTGACCCAGGAGCAGGCTGTACTTGTGACTGAGACGGCGCGCGAGATGATATAGGAGACGGCATAACGGAGGGCTGAAGTGATTGTGGCTGAGGCTTCGTCATGATCTTCTTTGAAGACACAGCGGTATTCGGGGAGCGTTGTGAAGACGATCCGGAGGGCACAGAGTTGCGCGGAGACGTAGGGTTGCGGAGGGGGTTCTTGGTGGCAGCGCCAGTGGCGGTAGCACTCGCAAGGGGGCGCTGTTGCTGGTGTTCGCGTTCTTTGGTGGCAGCACGCTCTTTGGCCTCTTTCTCTTCGCGTGTCTTGCGCTCCCTTTCTTCGCGCTCCTCGCGTTCCTTCTTTGCTGCTGCGCGTTCCGCTGCCAGCTTTGCCTCGCGCTCTTCCTTGGCCTTGCGCTCCCGGTCTTCCTTTTCTCGGCGCTCAGTTTTGAGACGTTCCTCCCTTTCTCGACGCTTCCGCTCGCGTTCTGCCTCGCGCTCCTTCTCCTCCGCAGCCCGCCGCCGGCGCTCCTCCTCCTTGCGCGCTCTTTCTTCTTCAGCCTGCTTTCGGGCCGCCTCTCGTCGTGCCTTTTCCTCTTCGCGCTTCTTCTTCAGCGCTGCTTCGAGTTGGGCCTGCTTCTCCCTAGAGGCGGCTTCCTCGGCGGCCTTTTCAGCTGCTCGTTGCGCGCGCTCTTCCTCCTTTGCTTGCTTCTGCTGCCTGCTTGCCAAGTCGCGGTCACAGGGGGGAAACCAAAAATAGAAATGAAAGCAGAACGGACCGCCGCTTGTCCTTCTTTTTCTGGTTCTCCTTAGCTCTGCGTGCCTCACGGTCCTTGGACGCCTTATCCTCGTCCTCCAGCTCGCGAAGCAGCTGCATCTGGCGTTCCTGGGCGATCTTTTCGCGGTACGCCTGGAGCACCCGTTGCTCGAACATGCGTGCGGCAAAGATGGAAAACATGCGTTTGCCCTCTTCCATCTTTTGGTCCTCAGTGAGCGCCTGCGCACATCAGCATCGTCACACGGTGAAGAGAGAGTTACATGACAGACCTCTTCTTCATCATCCTCCTCCTCGTCATCATCTTCGTCGTCATCCTCTTCGTCATCCTCATCACCTTCGTCATCATCGTCCGGATCGCTATCCTCTTCAAGATCCTGGGCCGCCTGCTGCTCGCGCTGCATGCGTCGCTCAGCAAGCTGCTCCATCATCTCGAGGAATTTTTGCCCATCATTCTTGAGAAGGTCGTCCGCAACGGTGAGAATGTTGCCTGCGAGAGTAGGGTGCCACGTGAGTAGGGGGGCACACGACCCATGAAACTTAAAAAATTTGCCCACGCACCAGTAACGGCTAGACTATTCCCGAAATTGAAGAGTCCATCACCGTTGGCGGCCTTCCCGTTGGGTGCGGCTCGACGATCGCGACCGCCATGAGTGCGTGCACCTGTACGGGTTTTGCCTGAAGGCACTTCATCCGGATCATCCTCCTCGGGATCGTCATCTTCCTCATCGTCTTCCTCATCTTCCTCGTCTTCCTCATATTCCTCGTCCTCTTCGTACTCCTCATCGTCCTGCTCGTCGTCATCAAATTCGCTCTCCTGAGGAGGCTTTGCGGGTTTTCGACCGTTGACTTGAGGTGGATGGGATTGAGGTTGCTTTGCGGACGCTCGCGTACTGCGCGGTGCACCGATGACGGCTCCGTTCTGGTCGACCTCGACGGAACCAGGAAAAGGTCCGGGGCCCGGGGGCGGGGGGTGGGCGCCACCGGAGGCTACGTAGCGCTGCTGGATGTTCGCGTATTGCTCTAGTTCATCGTAGTAGGCATCGTACAGTACCTCGAGCTCTTCTTCGATGGCGCTCCTAATGAAGGGTGGCACGCAGAGGGGCAGAGACATCAGCAATCGGATTTAAAAAGAAAAATTAAGGTGAAATTGGTAGACGGACCGCTTACGACCGCAGACAGCGCAGGCGCAGCTATGACGCTGCTGCTCTTTCATCTTTTTGAGGACGGCTTCTTTCTCCACTTTGACGAGGTTGCGTCGCTCTTCCTCGCCAAGGCCGAGCCAGAACTCCTTGATGCGCTCGCGTTCCTCCGTTGAGCTCGTACTCCATATCTTATTATTCGAATTTGGGTTATTTCGAGACGACGGGGCTTGACTTGAGGGGGGTCGGTGTTTCTGAGATTGGGAAGCATTCGAAGAGGGTGGCGATGGATGGTGATGAGGATGGGTGTGAGGATAAGGATGAGGTTGAAGGGGTGCCTTTGAAGCGGCCCTGGAAGAACGAGTTGTAGGGGATTGTGTGTTGGTTTTCTGCTGATTAGTTGTGGTGGTCGATGTGGTGGTCGTGGTGGTCGTGGTGGTGGTAGTCGCGGATGTCGGAGGGGGAGCATAATTCATTGGTAGTTTGCCTTGAGCTCTAGAAGAAGGTTGTCTTGTCTGAGAAGGCATATTGAGTGAGGCTGCTGCTTTTGCCTTGTTAGCTGCTGCTCTCGCTGCTGCCGCTGCTGCTGCTGCTGCCGCCGCTGCTGCTGCTTCTGCCTTTGGCAGTAAATCGCTGACGACCGAACTAGTCAGCAACTTTCGATCCGACGTGGGAATTTCCCGGTCTCGGCTTCCCACTCCTCCCGCCGATCTTCTTCTTCGTCGGCGTCGGCCCGTCTCATCACCCGACTTGGCCTCCTTCCCCGGCTCTCCCTCCGCCGACTCAGAGGCCTCAGACATTAACTGTGACCGTTCTTCTTCCTCCCCTCCTTCGCTTTTAGTCACCTCTGCAACCCCGACACCTACCCCAATTATCCCATTCTCTTCCCCCTGTTGTTCAAGCGCCGCTGTGAATGCCGCATCCGCAAAAAACGACGGATCTACCGGCAGCGACATGTCTCCTTGCCATCCCGCCACCACCCCTCCGGCTTCTCGTTCGCACGCGTTGCCGGCGACGGTCTGGCCTGACACCCGACCCTCGCCTTGTTCGCCCGTCTGCACCATTTGCTGTGCAATCGCATACATAGCCTGCGCCTTGGCCCGCTCGTTACCACCCGCAGCACGCAACGGCGGAGAGAGGGAGGCGGTTCGTACAAAGTTGCGAATGTGCGCTGGTAGCGCTGCCCAATACGCGCCGTCTGGCCGTAGCCCACCCCCGCCCGCATCCAGACGCTGATACAATTCGTTCGCAGTCGCTAGCAGCTCTGCCTGCGCCGCCGCCGTCGCATCCGCACCCGCAACACCGAGGTTGTTGTCCCCAGTGCTTCCGCCGCCTGCTGCCGCGCGCGGTGCTTCGAGCACCGCAGCTATGGCTTCGGCGAGCCCCTCATCGGGAGCCGGTAGCGTCCCGAAATCGAGCGTTTCGCTCGGGGCTAGGGCATCAGCGTCGTCGGAGCGCGGTTTCGGAGCTGCCCGCTTCTTCTTCTTGTTCTTCTTATTATGTGCTTCCAACGTAGCAGCGGCGGCAGGTGGAGGTGAGTGAGATGCGATGTTAATCTTTTGCTTCCCGGCCGCCATACGGTGCTGTCTTCTCCTTTCTGATGAACGTGTATGTATGTGCGTGTTCTGTGGGCCGGCTGGTTTGGCAAATTGCAATGAACAGAACCTGCGTATATGCCCAAACAATTAGCGCCGCCTTAACGCGGCCATAGCTAGAAGTATATCGTGCGTTTATGTGGGCTCACCGGGTGTCGATCAGCTGCAAGGTGATGTAGTTAAGTATAGAAGTGAAGGCCACAGAATGAAAGCGCGACTCTGACAAGCGCCCATCAGGCCGGCGATTCCGCCCTTCGGCCGTCCACCGCCGCCAGACCGGCACTGATGCCCGACCCCAGGCCATTTTATTACCCCTCCCTGATTCGGCGCCTATCAGTTATCACTATCGTTATCTTTTGTAGTGGGTCGACTTTGTATCGCCTGAGGCTATGGCGCCTTCGCTTGCGTTGCGGTGCCCCATCTTTCAGAAGTGAACGACGCTATATTTCACGATTCTCGCTTTCTGGTCCTCTTCAGCGCCCCTAGTTCAGCCGACGCCGCTACTAGTCGTGCACGCTGACTCAGTCCCGTCTTATTCGGCTCTACGGCTCTGAGTCCACTGGCAGTGCCCCCTGTGGTTCTGAGCACGCTACCTCACCCACACCAATACGACTGCATGAAAATGTTTACCTTTTTGCCTTTGATCCAATGTCATTCTGCAGCTCGAGGATCCGACACCTGCACGTCACAGACCCTCTGCCTGTTGTGGCACTTGGCATGCGAATAGGTGTCCCAATCTCCAATATGATGTGAGTCTTGTGAGGTGCGTTATAAGCAGGCTAAAACTGACAGCGATAGCAGATACATGGGGAGCAGTTCTTCTCTTCTCCCTTCATATGTCTCGAACCACAAGACGGCTTTATCCCCCCTTAGTTGCGCTATTGACACGATGATGCCATCTGTTCTGGCTTGCGGCGTGCGATGAGGATATTCAGGTATGGACAAAGTACGCACACCTAGTCACCATACTTAAAGTTTGAATCCATAGCGACGCATCGAATTCCATTGTTTAGAGCTAACAGACACCCACGCTCGAGGCCATGGTCACACCCGACTCAGATAAAAGTATCCTCAGTTGTGCAGAAATGCAGAGAGCAACGTTTCGTTTCCACGTTTTTTGTTTGTTTGTTGGTCACGTGTACAAACCTTTTGTTATACTGTACAATGATACCCCTCGTTCGGACGGACCCACCAATGGCATTCGGTCAGTCATGCAATGTCACATAGGCTCCTCTCGGCAGGCACCTCGCATATCATCCATGTCGTGATCGTCTTGTCTGTCTGCGCAGGATGTCGTGCTCGCCGCTCAGCACTATCGATGATTAAGAATGTATTTGGTCATTAGCTACTGAGTCTAATATGACCTGCCGTGTGCACATGCCAGTGATCATGGTGCTGTCTATATTCGCAACCGACCCCAACGACTTTCTTGGCATGGGTCCTGACATAAAAACCAGAAGTGGTAGTGACATCGCGTGGATTCCGGGACGTCTCTGCTCAACAATACAATACGAGACGCCACGTGCAGTCTGGAGACAAAGAGTAAGCGGTACAGGCACCGTGAGAGAACTCCGCATGTCATGCATGAAGCCACCGATCAGACACGGCATTTTATGGTGCTACAGACGTCACTAGAACCCACAGATCAGACGCCATGTTTTTGGATACTACTGTATCACTCTGGCAGCTTTTGGTCCAGTCGCGCATTGTCACAGGTTTTCCTGCACCGCGGATTAGCTTGGAGGGGCACAATGGGATGGAATAGAGAGAACTGACGGTAAATTGAAACTCAACATCGGCAACATCTGCAAGCGTGGAACAATGAAGGAAAATAATAACAACGCCTCTATTCTGTTGGGGGTACAACCGCAAACGGCACGAGCGCTGTGTGGGAACAGGCGGGACCTGACCGGCGGCACCGCAAGGGACGATCGATCTATAACTTACGTTTATCTGTTACGTTAGGCATTCTCATCATAATATCCCAGGCTGAGCCTTCGTTCGACTTCTACATAATCATGGTCAAAAAACTTGCATGAAGCTTATTTTAGACTGAATCCGTGTTTTTGACATAGTCTCATGACGATAAGCAAGAGCTGTTAGCCTGTTAGGGGGTACTACCAGACGGTGGCATAGTAGGTTGGTATGATCGGCTAGCGTCATCCATATATCGTACTAATCTCCGAGTCGTGAAACTCGAATCTGCACCATCGACTCAAACTCATTTATCGTTAGCTCTTGGGCCCCGATGCTAACAAGGGCTATCCATTGGTCTCTAAGTAGAGCCGAAGGTACAAAGCACTGACACGACTCGGTGCCGGGCTTGGGTAAGACTGCGGTCGTTTTAAGAATGATTTCCCATTAGAAGTTTTATCGTACTGTATCTTACACCGTTCTGAGATCCTGCGACAAATGGCGAACGAGGCCCACACGGGGTGACCAGTTCCCAAAGAAGTACTAGGCTGTGAGGTTTTTTGAAAACTTGCTGTACCCGGTGAGCCTCATGGAAGTGATTGTTTCGGGCTGTCTTGAGAAGAGAGCTTTGTACAGTGCGGTATTCGGGGAAGGCCTCTACATGTTTCCTGGGAAGAGAGCGTTTCCGTGAGTAAATCCCCTGCAATGCATGATGATTTGCGGAGTCTTCATACCTGACGACGTAAGCCTTTGACCCTGCAGTCCAAGTATCCCTGGTGTATGCGCACCTGATGCTCAACGCTCTTTTACTCTTAGCAGTTGTTGGTGAAAGTTCCATGTAGGTACGCCGCCCATTAACCGTGTTCCCAACCCCGAGGTGCTCATCCCAGAACGTTAAGGTCAGTGGCAGAGCCGTTAGATGCAAAAACACCAGAGTCGTCGATGGCCGTGCTCCCGACACGCCCCTTTGCGGTAAGCCAGTCGCAGTCATGTTGCCACCTTTCGTCGTCGGGGGGCGTATCGCCGGTTTCTTTCACGGGACCTACTACTATCAGCTTTCTTGCATCGAGAAATAGAGAAGGGACTTGGATGGACATGGCCGCTTGACTCTTGCTCTGCAGCTCACGTCTTCATTGTCGCGTAGAGAGAACAAAAGGAATTTTTTTCCCGAAGAACGGCGTGGGCCTTGGCGATTATCACACGCACAGGCTCTCCCGTGCCTCAGTTGCCTGTGCCGGACTGGCCGCCCGGGTCCGACTACGTTATGTGTCGTGTCATGAGAAAGACTGACAACAAGATTCATCACGAGAGGTCATTTTCGATGCTTCTGACTTATTGTTGAAGCAGTTGGATGTTCCCCGGATTATTGTACAGTCCCCTACACAAGGTTTGCTGTCAATGAACCTCAGCCAAATGTGATCATGTGATGTTGCAAAACTTTTATGCGGGTACCGTGACCAGAGTTACTGGTGCCGGGGCATCTTTCTCTATTGTTTTGAACTGCATCTGCTAGGACGCCATCATTCTCTAAAGTAATGATACTCCCCAAGGACTCATAGGACGTCGACGTATAAAAGGAGAGGCCAGGAGACGGCATGCTATCAACACCAGCGACACATCCAACGTTCTAAACCTCCTCAAAGAAATTCAATGGATTCTTTTACCTCGTTCTTCTCCATCTCTGCTATCTTTGCCGAGCCTCAGCCCGAGCCTCAGCCCTCTACTCCCATTGATGCCGACGGGGACAGCCGCGGGTCAGGGTGCATCATCGCCTAGAGACATTTTGTCACGCTGCGGTGCCTCAGCATCTTGATCATCACCGGTAAGTTGATTTTCCCCAATGGCCTACAGTTTATATTTAACCCGGTGCGCCACAGCACAGGAATCAACCTCCATCCTGTTGCATTTTCAGTTTTTCACGACTTCGTTCTCCCGTGTCTTTCCTTGCTTCTTTTAGTGGGGATAATGGACACTTCCAAATGGGCGGTCACACGCCTTTCTTTTCGTGGTTTTGGCTTCAATTTGTAGCGTATCTTGATTGGAACAACGTTGTATTATCCCTCTGGTGGATGTCATTATCGTCTATCTGCGATACGGTATCATCATTCGACAATAGGATCAGACATTTTAATGTTGTACAAGCCCAACTGACTGACGGTCTCACTCGCGGACACTCGCGTGCACTGGCCTGGTGAACATTCGGAGCATCGTTTGGTCCCTTCTGGGCATCCTCCCACTACTGTGGGCTGTGGGGTCAACTTTTTGGTGGCAGCCGCGACCGGGGAGTCGTGAAAACATGAGAAGGCGTGGAACGCAACTGAGAGACACCACAGTTGCTGCCAATGCGGCACAGCCCTGCAAACGGCACACTACATCATCACCACATGCCCCCTGTACGCCGCCGCAAGGCGGCACACCCTCCACCCCCTATCCAACCCCCCATCCTCCACCATCTTCGGCACCGGGAGCCGCGCTGGGCGCATTCCTTGCCGAGACGCAAGCATGCCTACGCCTGGGGCGACGAGAGCCACCACCGGAGGATCATGGTTAGATATATGGGCCACTAGGCCCCGCCAACTTCACCCCACACACTCCCACTCCCTACACATCACCAGACGTATATAACGGTCCACCACCATCTCTGATTAACCGAGGCGCATCGTCACGTTGCACGTTATAAATGCAGATTCAAAAAAAGACACCATAGTTAAGCGCCGGTGGCAGAAGCCACTGTCAACCAGTGTTACCGTAACGAGAATACTATCCTTGACCCAACTTGATTGACCCAACTTGAACGTTCGACCGGGACCCATCCTTCGACCGCTTCAAATATCTTCACCAAAATGGGCCCAATTGAGCTCAAACTTTGTATATATGCTCTGGTAGACATTCCTATTACAATAGTGGTCTTTTTTCTGTACCAAGTCGCAAGGAAAACAAGATCGAAAAAAGGGCCTCTGTCACGCAGGCCGATGAATGCCGTGTCGGAGTTTTAACCAGCAAACGTG
>QLOS01001907.1:0-13880 GCA_003313725.1 Russula sp. MG48 | reverse complement strand
AAGGTGTCACTCTGCCTCAGTTCGAGGTGCAAAATTGGCAAAGATCTATCGTGACGCCTACCCAAGGCGCCAGGAACGACGATCGGAGGGGGGGGGGATCCGTTCAACTTGATTTTATCGATTCGGTCTCACATTGAGGTGCAGGCGTAATTATTTTCCTTGAATGTGACCTGCGTGTGGACGCCCGAGTGCACGTTGGCCAGCTGGGGCTCCCGAATGGGTCCCCTGTTACCCGAATGCTAACCCCAACGATCGTTCCGAAGGAACTTTGGCCAGGCGTCCATGATTTATGAAACAGCCACGCGAAGTAATATTTCTTGCGGAGTTGAGAGGAACTCATGGTCTCCGTCCTCGTTGAGTCCTGGGACTATTGTCTGCCCAGCATGTAGTCACGCAAAGTAACATTCTTGCCGAGTCGAGAGGAGACACGCAGCCTTTGTTCTTCGTCGAATCTTGGATCTATATTTGTCTATCCTATAATCCCGTGAAGTAACATCCCTTACCGGGTCGAGAGGAATTCGCAGCCTCCGTTCTCGTTAAATCTTGGATCTATTGTCTGCCCGGCGTGTAGCTCCACCGTGACGAAGTGTCATTGCCTGCCTAGTGGAGAGCCATTCGAAGCCTTCAAGTCGTTTCTCGTGGAATACTAGGTCTATTGTCTGTCCAAATCATCTTCCACTTCCGAGAATCATCATAGCCTAGTTGTGGCTAACCGAAAGGCGAGCCAGTACCTCAGATGCCGTCGAGTCAAAGTAAAGCACTGGCGCTTGCCGCCGTGGTCACGGTGCCGCGGAGATCCCTTATAGCACTAGATGGCCTGTGGAACGGTCCGGCGGGCCGCAGAGCAGATGAGCCTTCCGCCTATAGTTCACCATTACTTTTCAAGGCCTTTGCCCTACCTCCGCACGCTTCAACTGCAAGAGTCTATCCACGCCTTACAACTGCATCAGCGCCGATCATCCAAGCTGCACAAAGATATCCTCCTCCTTCTCCAGCACAAGCCTGTCTACACAGGCGGGCGCCGCCAAACAGAGTCCGAAACCGCATCCGAACGCGCGCGATTGACAGCCCTCGGCGCCGACTTCGTGCTTGCCCAGCGAGGCGGGGAGCTTACGTACCACGGGCCAGGCCAGCTCGTAGGCTACCCGCTGCTCGACCTGGGCCGCACGAGCCCTCCCATCGGCATCCGAGACTACATCTGTCGGCTGCAGCGCGTCCTCTCGCTGCACCTACGTGAAGCGCACGGACTCACCCCGACAGAGTCGGAGCACACCGGCGTCTTTCTCGGCGAGCACGAAAAGGTGGCTAGCATTGGCGTGCAAGTGCGCCACCGGCTTACGATGCACGGCTTTGCGATGAACGTCACCCGCGAGCCTCGCGCGTGGTTTGATGAAATCGTCGCATGTGGCCTCGCGGATGTCAAAGCTGCCTCCATAGGAAGCGCAACGGGCCAAAAACTAGAAGTTGGGGTAGAAGTCCCTGGGATAGTGGAGAGGTTTGGACGGGTCATGCAACGCCAGATGGTGCCATTAGACGTGGGGGCAGACGAACTGGGGGAACTCGTTTATGCTCTGGAACAGGAATCCAGTGATGGCGAATGGACTACGTAGCTACAGTGGGAGCGGGCAGGGCCAGCGTAACTCTGCGCCGACAACATAGTGCGCCCACTTCCCCATACGTCGTCCGTAATGATCGGTAGCACCAACCAACTATATAAGTAGCTGCCTTTGCGGCGTACTGTTATGTCATAACTTCACCGACCCCTTGGTCACTCCGCTCTCAAGGTCAATGAATATATCAAAGTTTCGCAATAGGGCGACCTCTAATGGGAGCTGCGTGTTTCGCCCTCAGCATTTGTCAAGTGTGCAGCGTCGTGCAACGAACCTTAGTCTCTGGACTGAACAACACGAGCGAACGATGGAGACGGCCATTCGGGCCCCCACGTGCTTCATCGCCCTCGTATACGAGTGGAGTTCGCCCATTCGCATCTTTCTTACCGGCCTGTGGACGAATGACCATCCGCCCAAACGCGCCTTCTGATAGCTGCTTCACGCGCTCGCGTTGTTGGGCCGTTGTCTCGCGCCCGACAAGGATGTCTGCCATCGTGGTGAGGATGTAGTGTTGCGGCGGCATAAGTGCGATATTCCTTGCGCGGTGTTCCGCGAGCGCGTCCTGAGGGTGCACGAATCGCGCCTCGACGACCTCTTTCCCGCCATCGGGGGTCGGCAAGCGATGCTGCGCCACGCCGGAGGAGAAGCCACCGGCGGCGTGGAGTGAGGGCAGGAATGTGACGTAGAACCGCGTGTGGAACCGACTGTGCGGACGGACAAGCAGTTAGGTGACGCGTGGATGAAGGCATATCTGCTGGTACTGTAAGTTGATACGCACCGAGGAGATCCGAGAGGCGTAATCCATTCGGTAAAAGGGAGTAGGGCATGCACATCTGCGGCAAGGGCATGTTGCCTCAGGAAATCGCCAAAGAGTGTCTTCCCGACGTGAATACTCGCGCGTGATGTGTCCAGAACTTCATCGCTCGGAGGAGCCTTGGACTCGGACGTCGATGATGCGAGTAGTAGCCCCGTTTCTTCGAAAGTCTCCCGAATTGCCGTCATTTGATACGATCCGTCCTGCGTCTCATCGTAGTTGCCCCCCGGAAAGACCTGCCAGTGCGTGACGGCGAAGCGGAGTCTGTCAGCCGTGCCGGTGGGCGATTGCCAGTGCAGCGATTAAGCAAATGGAGAGAAAGGTCTCACATGCATCCCCGCAAACGAAGTCGTCTTGGGATTGCGGTGCACGAGGAGAACCTCGTTACTCGAGTTGACTACGACAAGACTAGCGGAGGGCCTCAGAGCTGGCGTAGCTTTAGCCTTGGGGGTAGTTACCATGGTTCGCAACGACTTGAAGCAGCTTGGAGTTCTGGTTACGGACATCCTCTGGCAATCCAACAACGAAGCCCGGGTCTGCGCCCGAGAAAGATAAGATCATTAACCGGAACTTGAACAGGCGATCAAGTGATTCATCATTTGGCGCGGATCTACTACAACATACAACTTGAATGGACGACGTCTCCGAGCCAATGCATCTGGAGAGTGTAGTATACAGATTTTAACGCTGCTGCTTAACATACACTAGCTCAACGTCTCAACGGCCATAAAATTCCTCTTCGTCGTCATCCAGGTCATCCCAGTCCATCATCTGACTAGGTCGAGTTGGTTGCGCCGCTGCCGCCCAACCGGTGGGTGCGAGGTCATTAGGGTCAAAGTCTACGTCACCCGGGTCTGCTGATGGCGCCGATCCACCCGAAGCACTCTGAGTGGCGATCGCTGATACGCGCGCCGCATCAGCACCCCATCGTGCTCCGTATTGCTCATCGATAGCAGGGCCGCTTGCCATAGCCATCCACATCTCCGCCAACAGCCTTTGGAAGCCACGGAAAGAGTAAGATTCTGTTGTGCGCGTGTGAGGCAGGGCCGCTATCAACCTAATACTCACCGACTCTCATTCCCAGCGCACATGCTTTTGTCGTCACCTTGCAGGCCGAGCTCCGCAGCGACCGCGGAGAGAGAGGCGTTTGATTCTGCGATACGTCTGCAGAGGGTGATGTACATCTGGCGGATGCCTACGAGACAGACCGGCATTTGTGTGCGAGGAGGGGAGCGCGGGCGTTGATCGCGCGACCCTCCATCGCGTCGCGGGGAAAGTGAGCGATGCCGTGAGTCCTTGTACGTGGACCGACCACGAAACACGCCTCGGGACTCTGGCCTAACAAAGATGTTTCAGAAGAAAAAAAGACGAGAAGTTTCGATACAGCTCACAGGAAAAAGCTCTTCAGTCCAGAGGCCATACTATCCGTATCAATGCCAAGGCCTCTGAAGAGGGCACGGACAGCGGATTCATCATGAACGAGTAGTATCAAAGGCCGCTCGCATCGGAGCAAATCCCGGACCCTCGTCGAAACGCTACTCTGCTTCAGCACCTCCGTCTCGCCATACCGGAAACCCTGTACGAAAGCATCATTTGCGAATTCCAATGCCTCCGAGTCTTTCGAACACTTACCACCCTCTGCTTGCCCTTGTTACCGAAATGTCGTGTATCTTCGACTTCCAGATGAACGGAGGTTCGGAAGGTGGGGGGACGTGTTGCACAATCCATCGAACTCCACCCAATGTCGAGGAACACGCCTTTCTCGTGGGTCCACTCGTTGAAAACAAGCGAGATAACTTGCGCAGAGGCCCACGGAGAGGACCTACTCAGACCGAATCTCGAGACGTCGGAGGAAGGTTTGAAGGCATGAAACAATAATCTGAACAGGGCAGCCCGACATTGTCAATAATAAGCGACAGGCCAAGATGATACGATACCTGCTGTGTTCGAACGCGGAACGGAACTGGCCAGCCTGGCCAATGTCTCCGAGAAAAATCTTGTTGGCAGCACTATCGTCCTCGCCTCGTCTCTTGCCCTTTGGTTTGAGCGCATTAAGCTTCTTGGCCAGCTGGGAAGCGTTATCAAAATGCAGAGGTGAGAGCGAGAGGAAGTCAGATGCAGGTTGCGGGGTGCCTGGATAATTGAAGGCTTCTTTCTTGATCCATTCAGAGGCAGGAACGAGGATTGCCGAAGCCCCAGAAGGCCGGATTCCTGACCCCGCAACAACTGTTCGTGGGACAGAAGAATCACAACATCAAATGACAGCCCACCTAGAACAAGTTCCACCAGCGGCTTTGACCCGAAAATAGCTTCGGCCAGCTTGCGTAGGTCATATCGGAACTCTCTGACATCATAACATAACTTCTTGAACAGGTGCTTCAATGTGACAAAAGTGTAGAGGGGCACCCTTGCAGAGTCAGATTGGGTCTGAAGCCACCAATCTGATAGTACAAAAAAGCTGGTTGTTGGTCCCCCATTCTGACTGGAGTACCAAGCATAATCCAGGTTAAATATTCCAGAAGGGGTTACGTGGGTGAGAAAGTGTAACGAATAGGTCAAGATCAGATGTATAAGGTTTTAGCGCCACGCGTTTACAACGAGGCACCTAGGTGATGTCCGGTCACCGAGTAGTGTCACTCGCCTCTTGCTTGGCGTGAGATTGCTCTCTCTCTCACTTAGAACTTACCTGAAGCAGGTATGAATGTACGCACGCGGTAAGGGGACCTCTAGTATGATTTCATTGCTGCCAATAGGAGAAAAGAAATAGAAGTCATCATAGAGAGACGTAAATCAGAAAAAAAAAGGCTGTGTACTAAGTGGTTTCACTTTCACGGGAGCAACCGCTGGCAATGATCGATTGGTTTATTATATTTATTGAAGGGAACCTTTTTTGTTGAGTAGAGCAGAGCAGAGTAGAGTAGAGCAGAGTCAGACCGGTCAAGGTGAAACTCGACTCCACCCATCAGGGACCCTCATAAAGAATCAGCGCCGTTGCCAGGTTTCTTTTCTCTCGTCTCGATTACACCCTCTCTTCTCTCCTTTCTCACATAGTCCAATTCTTATCATGTCTGCACCCCCTCAGCCTATCTCGCCTCCTCCGGGACCTGTGGGCACTGAACAGCAATCCACTGTTCGACGATATCATACAATCACTGCTGCCTCAAGATCTGCCCGGACAACTCCCCGGGTGCCGATCTCGGAGGAACCTCAGGACCAACAGACCTGGAACGACGAAGAGGTTGCGAATCAAGAATGGGGGTTATCAGTGGGCGCCGTCGGTGAGAAAGGCGTCTCCCTCCACCGACAGAGTTCCCTTCCATCACGATATAATAGAGGTATGCCATTTCTATATTCAACGATTCTTCAGTCCTCCTCGTAATGTCATTGAGCGTGCGTCACTGACAATCTTGGCAACCAAAGCTTATGGCCAAGGATCGCGAGGGTCCGGTAATCATACCCCTCGTACACTGAACAGTCTTTCGGCAATCGCTGGCCAGGAAGGCGAAGAGGAGGAGTGGGAAACCGAGATACGGGGCCTGCAGAATGATGGCGAGGTACTTCCACTCCTACTAATCTCATTTCATCACTCATAGGTGCTGACCCCTTGTCCAGGGGACCTATGTTGCTGAGAACACGGAATACCAATCCATGGACCAACATGCTGAAACCTCGCCGTCATCAATCTCTCCACACTTTGGTCCCCTTCCATCTCCACCCGCCGCCTCTGCCGTTCGAAGGCATCAATCACTTACCTATGGCACTGTCACCGGAGGTGTAAAGAGAATGGCTCCGGCTGGCCTCAGGCGTGCAGGGACTCAAGTCCGTGCCTCCGCTCACCATCCCAAGACTCCCAGCCCCACTGGTGCGGACGAAGAGTTTGCAGAGGGTTCCACTGGCCATGACGACGAGTCGTACTTCCCCCGACAGGCTTCTGGCCAGAGCCCGCAGTACCCAACTAGCCCGATCAACCGTTCGCCTTGGAGCACACCCAGCAATGAATGGCGCCCCCCTGCGGGAAACGCAACCTTAGTTGGGTCCAACAACGGTAGCCCTACCATCGATGATGTCCAGCGGGCGCTGTCTTCCTTGGACGTGAACAGTCAAGCCCAGAGTTATTCTGCAGCTACATTCTCCGGCGCACAGTCCAGTCATCCTCCACGCTTCAATCAGCCGCACCAGGCGCAGCAGCTCGCGGCACTGCGGGCCGCAGCCCCAAATGACAGTGACTCGCGCAAGTTGCAGCTTGTCACAAACCTGGACGAGCGCAGTGGCCAGCTCCCCGGAGGTTCGTCAGGATCTGTTAGCGCGTCTGCCTATGTACCGCACATTGGTCATGGGCCACCGCAGTCTACTGGTCAACAACAACGTGGAGGTACAGGCGATCATGATGACCGCGCGATTACAGCTTCGGGAAATTGGGAGCAAAAGGATCGCGTTCTCCATATCCGCTCGTCAAACCCGAACATGAACTACGGGACCACTACTGAGCAATTAAAAGCACAGAGAATTCCAAGTGTTCCTCCCATTCCGCCGCAGTTCCTTAATCAACAACAAAGCCTCAGTATAGGCCTAAACACCCAAGCGCCCCCAGGTGGCCTTGGCGTGCCCGGCGCACAGCCGGGTATTCTCACGTCACCTATCGACATTCCCGCTCTCGTCGCAAGCAAGGGTTACAACCCCCAAAGTTTTGATACGCGTCCCGCATTTGTCCGCCGTTTGCATAACATGTCCTCTTACCTTCCAACTGACCTCTCTCCTCAGGCTCGCTATTTTGTAATCAAATCTTACACTGAGGATGACGTACAAAAGTCTCTCAAATACGAAATTTGGAGTTCGACGGATCCCGGGAACAAGAGGCTCGATAAGGCTTTCAAAGAAACTGCTGGAAGAGGCCCTATCTATCTCTTCTTCAGCGTCAACGCGAGGTACCCCTCCGTTTTTTTTTGGGTTTGCCATACCTGATTGTTTTATCAGTGGCCACTTTTGCGGTATGGCGGAAATGCTGACCCCCGTGGATTATACACGAAGCAGCACTGTTTGGGCTTCTGACAAGTGGAAGGGTGTGTTTAAAGTTCGATGGATTTTTGTGCGTGACATTCCCAATGCCAACCTGCGCCACATACGCCTGAAGTACGGATTATTTATTCACTCGTCACTCCTTTACTGATCATGAGCACGTTAGCAATACCCAAGAGAGAAAGCCAGTCACCAACTCGCGAGATACCCAGGAACTACTCCCCGATGCAGGCCAAGAGATGCTTCGCATCTTCCATACACACCCAGCCAGGACTTCGCTACTTCAAGACTTCGCTTTCTATGAGGTAGTATCCTCTAAAACACGTATGCTTGGTGTCTAACACTGCCAATTCCTTTTTTCTTCCCAGCTCCAATCCATTCAAAGGATGCAAGCGCAAGCGGCGGCAATGGCGGCGGCTACTCAGTCTCCGCCTTCTCCGCCGAATAGTTCGCCATCGCCACCACTTCAGCAACAACAACCGTTTAGCTTGGCTACCCCAAATAATCTCGTTTTCTCGCAACTGCAACTGCAGCAGATGAATCCTTTGATGTTGCCATTCGTAAACCCGCAGGCAATACAAAGCTTGATGCGCAACTCCAGCCCGGTGCCTAACTCAGGCTTCGCGGGCGGCGTACCCGGGTTCCATTCTTGAGTGAGCTCCGATGCGTCACCAAAATGACCAATCGCCTTTTTCAGGTGGAAATAGATGGGCTATGATCTCTCTCTGATTGCTTTTCTGTACCAGTAGTATATGAGTCTCCTTTCTTCTGTCGTCTTATGGCGGTCGCCACTAATCTCTTCGTAACAAACTCCCGAACGACCCGCTCACGACTTTTCTTGGTTATTGCCTAGCTTGCTTGTATTTACTAACTGCATTACTGCATTACATCACGGACAGGGACAATGTCGATGGACGTGGACCTTGGCCTTGTTCGTTTTCTTTGTATTTGCACAATGTCGTATTATCACGCTACGCGTATGATGGAATTCACGTTTATCAGTGATAAGGAATGGTATAGTTTGTTGATCAAGACTGTCCAACACAATGTACTCTTATCCAGCCGTGTCTTAGTCATCTCCATGTCTGTGCGCGTGCCGTGGAAAGTGGGGCTCTGGGATAGTGTTTAGCACTAGAAATTGGGGACACTTGCTTGTTTTCCGCTAGGGAGTCACCCTCCGTAAACGGTTTAGTCAAAAACAAGCGCCTGATCGCTACTAACACTCTCCCAGTCGGTCATGATAATACAACAGGCAAAAGTAAAAATACACGAAAGTACAACTTGAAAAAGAACGATAATAAAATTGTGGGGTGTGTGCAAAAGCGGCGAACAAGCAGCCATGGTAGGGCCACGAGAGGTCAGGACGCGGCGTGATAAGTCCAGGCATGTGCGGCGGAGGCGGCAGCATGGGATGTCCTGTACAGACGCGGCGCAAGAGTGGGGTGCAGCGTGGGAGTGGGAGGCTGGAGCAAGGCGCGAGGGGCCGAGAGACGCGCCCATCATCGCTGCGCCCGTCGAGGTACATGATCATCACGTTCACTTCGAGCGAGCGCGATCTTGGATCACGGCCAACAACCTTATTTTCGGTTGCTTGCGAACGTGTGTCAAAATGATAAAGCTGCGTTCACAACGGCCCTTCCTTCTCCAAGGCTTCGGCGATGGCTTCACTAAATCTTCGCACGGTCATTTTCTCTCCTATATTGATATGCAAGACTAAATTGCGTGGATTGCCTCGGCTGCACGAACACCGTGCAGTTCGTGTTCGACAAGCGCGCCCTGGGGCACCAGCTATATGCACTACAATCCGAATCTAGCATTCGACTCAGACGCGGTTAACATGCTCACGGAGATGTATCATGGCTCGGTTGGGCATCAAGAAGCAAGGCGTCGACTCGGAGGCAATAATACAAGGAAAGGCTCAAAGATGAGTTCAAGAAGCGGAAAAATCGCTGCAGACAGGTGCTGGCCTTCGACGAGGCCTTTCTGGGGTTTATATATCTGTGCATGCGTCTCTAATCTATCGGGAATCTGAGCTGGTATTTAATCCTTCTGTAAGAAGGGTAGTAAGCGATTTCGGAATGAAACTAGTGAATGCTACGGAAGTCCCCCAAGAATTACAGGTCGTGTAACTACAGTAGATATTCTCATAACGCATAAGCCCAAAATATGGTGAAGAATAAGGCTCATGTGTGGGTTTTTTGCCTGTACCAGTTTTGTGTTATGCTTTATGAGAATATCTACTTATATGACGTGAACTCAGCTAAGCAATCGGCGCCATGGACCTTTCTATTCGTTTCGACATCGAAGGATGAATGTAATTGGAACTATTCTACGATCACCAACATGCGTACAACGGACTCCTCTTGTCATATATATATGTTAATATGTACTCTTACCTTCCGAACTGGCACAAGCGCTTATCCAATCACGAATAACAGCAAATCCAGGGTGCCTATTGTCACTAGAAACGCCCAACTTTTGTTGGCGTAGAACTCAGGCTGCAGAGCCTTAGACAGACAGACAAAATAATGTCACAACTGATGAGAAACCAAAGTAATATATAGTTAGAGGGAGTGATCGGTTCTTCGTTGCCGGAAGAAGACTACATAGTACTGAAGTCATACTTCCTTTTTGATATGTTCTAGTGCTTCTTCGACTTGTTGTGTTCTACATCGCAAATTTCCGATTCTGAATGTAGGATCAAGTTCAGAATCATCTGACGACT
The DNA here is from genome assembly GCA_003313725.1 of Russula sp. MG48. Taxonomy (NCBI): domain Eukaryota; kingdom Fungi; phylum Basidiomycota; class Agaricomycetes; order Russulales; family Russulaceae; genus Russula; species Russula sp. MG48. The sequence continues at coordinate 3,715 of QLOS01001907.1, read as the reverse complement.
GCGTGTTTGGTGCGGTCTCGCCTTTAAACTGAACAAAGGGGTGGTCAATGAGATCGTCATTGAATTTTTTTTTTTCTGTGGCCCTCTCAAAGGGCGTAGGATGTGCCCAATCGTTTCTGGGTCCTTTTTCGCCATTCCAGCTAGCACAGGGATACAGCCAGAAGTTGTGTAGATTTATGACGTCAATGAGTTGTAATGCAGCGCTGTGGTATATGTCGCTGTCGTCCTCAACAGTTTCCTCAGGAGAAAAATGGTCGACAAAGAGACCTTGCTTGCGGCAAGGTAATTTTCGGACTATTTTGTCGAGATGGGATCATCGACTGGGTACAGATCGTCGGTCCAGACGGGCGTGAGGGCCGAAGGCACATCCCGGCTGGATCTGGTTTCACAGTACTTCCTAAAAGTGAGCGATGATCGAAATGGAAGCAATATTTCCACAAATAGCAGACTTCTTACTTGCTTGGTCTCGGGGTATCTGCCAAACGTTGTGAGGTGAAACCAGAGCGACGAGACGACTCGGAGAGGTATTATTGAAGCCATTCTTCGTTTCGATCCTTCGAGTATAAAAACCTCTCAATCTTATCCGCAACTTCCTCATCTCAATTCTTTACATCCTCTACGCGCAGCATGTCTCACCACTTCATCACTGGCGCACAGGGCGGCTCAACCGCCCATGGGGAGGATGCTGGTGGCACCAGCCCCATCGGCACATAAGTGCAGTATCCGCCCCATCCTGATCCTTGGACTCCAAGGACCAGAATGGGGCTACTGCACTTATGGATCGGTGCTTTCCCAACTTGGCACAGGCCCTGTGTTGCTCTTGCGAAGTTACTATATATTGGTAGAGAGGATTTGGGACGGTACGCGCGGTACTAGTAGTACCGCGCGTACTATCATGATGTCGAACCCACTCTACCAATATATCGGTGGAAAGTGTAGGGTTCGGCCCAGGTACAGTACTGTTCGCCCCTGTTGGAAGCCGATGACCAGACACCTGGATGACTCTATCAGGGCTTGGACGTTCGTGGCGCCACGAACGTCCAAGCCCTAATAAAGTATGGGTTCACTTCGCTTCATCCGAGCCTCTCTCATTTGTACCAAAGTGATTTGAAATAGATTCAGGGTGACATCACCTCCGGTACTTACAACCTTTTAACGCCCCATCTTCCTGCTCCAGCGATCGATGGCAGGCCGAGTTCGTTGAGATACTCGAGCGCCTTGCGGGCGGATGACGCATCGGCGTGCAGCCCTATTCGCGTGCACGCGCCCACGGCCACGCAGGCAATGGAAAACTCGCGATCGAATCACCCCCTGGTTCCCACCGCTTCCCGCTTCCCCCTATTGGAAGCCCCTGCTGCACAGCAGTAAGCAATTACTTGTTGTCTTACTAGCAGGGGCTACACAAGGGGGAGGTGGAGGCAGGAGGTAGGGAGGTGTGCCCCTGCGATGCGCTCACACTAGCGCCTGCACAAGCTTTCTGGCATACCGCCGCACCTCTGCACGCTCACCCATCACCGTCAACCGATCTCCCTCGCCGCCGTCACTTCAGAATTGCCCATGATCCTCCGAGTCCTCAGCGAGGGCAGAGCTAGTGCTGGGCGCAGACGCGAAACAGATAAAGCCCTTCACGTGGTAAACACTTCCTTTTGGGGGCTGCTGGAGCACAGCGGCCAGCGTAGGCTCGTTCAGAGGTGGGTGAGGTGGGGCGGAGGACGTCCTATTGGGTCGTGAGGGTCGTGTGCTGCCACCACAGGCTCCTCGGGGTGATCGTGGGGATGAGGATGGGCATAGTTGCACGTGTCGGTGTGTACGGGCACGGGAGTGGGTGCACCACGGAGTAAGGTGACGTGGGACATTTGCAGCCATGCAGGTCGCCGTTTAGTGTCGCGCAAGGGGCGTGGCCCGCCTCCGTCTCGCATTTGCAGCGAGAGAGGTGTGAGCATTAGCACCCGCAGATCCACCCTACGAGCAGTAGCTTGCAGCGGTAGGGGCGGGTGTTAGGGCTCCGCCTCTGGTTTGCAGTGGGCGAGGAGGGCCAGCGTTGACATGGCGGGTTTATGGCTCACCTCGCGGGTACCCTGTGTGCCTTCTGGAACCTCCTTGGGGTCTGCCCAGCCCCAAACGAACCACTCATATACCTCATATCCCATTTGGATGGGGAGGATAGGTTTAGTGGGCCCGGCGAGTCGTTGTAGATAGAAATAGGAACCTAAGATAAAATAGCTTGTTATGTTAGTAACTGAAAAAGCATGAGAATAATAATAATAAAACCTTACCGTTTCTTTTAGTTGAGCCCTGAGTCCTCGCAGACGAGTTGTAACGTAGCATACTTGTGGCCACGCGCGTTGCTGTTCGGTCTTGAGGGGAGGGTGGGAGCGGCGCCAGTCGTTGTTAAGGTATGGACGAGAGTTGGGGGAGAAAACCTCCTCCTCGCATACAGTAGAGAACAAGTGCGAAGTGGACTCGGATAGAACGTCATCTGTACGGAGGGCGAGGCGAAGTCAACAAGAAATGATGGTTGTCATTCAACCACACGGCCAGGAGGGGGTGTGAAAGACTAACAATCGATGTCTGTCGGACATGGGTGGGTTAGATCGATTTAGAACAGAGGGGTGTAGATAAACGTAGTGGTAGCACGGCGAGAGGGGAATCGGTAGTCCGAGTGACGTGGGTCAAAATGTCTTAAATTAAAGGATTAACACGTGAACGAGGCGCGAAAGGGATTGTTAGGCGGGAGCACTCAGCGCCGGCTGGGATATGAGGATTCCGACGAGGAGAGTATTTGCGCGCTGACGACTTCGTGGCGGAGGTGGTGCAAACAGGTGAAAAATGGCTCGGATCGGTGTCACGGGCGCTCCGAAGTGCTCGTTCCGAGCGCAACGAGCATGCCCACCTGAGGGCGGGGACAAGGAATCGAAGCTCAGGTCAAGGACGAGGTCAGAGGCAATGGTGGGCTCGAGAGTCGCACAAAGAGACGGAGGGTAGATGTCGGATTGAAAGTATGCGGGTACTGTCCTGTACAGTGTACTCCGGATACACCCCGGTGACAGCGGCCCGGGTAAAGTGAACTTGCCTCGAGCCTGAGTATGGCCACTGCACTTGAACAGGCCAGGGATAAAGATACAATGCATGCTCCTCCCACAGATACTCTGAAACCCTGACATATTTTGGTTGCGGATATGCGCGTCCCACAAATTCGCGCTATTACAAACGCAGAATTTGTCCAGATGATGGAGAAATGCCGTCCTCCCACAGGCTGGCCAGCCACAATAGGTTCGTAACCTTGCCCACTTTAGTCTCACAGCGAAATAAACCTATCGCGAAATCAGGTGTCGCGAATTCTGCGGGACCGGATTCCACATGTCTTCTCTTTCTCCTACGACGCATGATCGACTGCAAGCAAAAAACCAACGTCCCCGCGACAGCGACGGCGGCGGACCTCCCCGACTCTATCACATCCCTCCACGTGGACCACAACCTCCAAAGCGACGCCGCGAAGATGGCGCATGCGGCGGGCGCGGCGGCGAGCCGGTTCAAGGCGCTCCATTCGGGCCTGCGAGTCCCCTGGGGCGAACCACCGTTCCCTGCACGCCCGCGCCCACACGAGGGCGAGGCGATCGAGTCTGTAGCGCGCGTTGCGCGCTATCGGCTCATGTTTGACGCGATGGTGCGCGAGCGCGTGCACATCCTCGCCACGGGACACCACGCCGACGAC
>QLOS01001905.1:0-13187 GCA_003313725.1 Russula sp. MG48 | reverse complement strand
AGAAGGGAAAAGAGCAAGCTAAGACCAAAGCCAAGACCAAAGCCAAGAGCACAGAAAAGGGAAGCAAGCAACCAAATTCTTGTTGCATTCACTTTCATTGTGCTAGATTTACTTTACATGTTAGATGAGCCTAATGCGTTATATATTGCTCTTTGGAGTGTTAGAACAATGCTCCAGAGGCTGTTTCCTTATTTGGTTAGTTAGATTAGCTTAGTCAGGTTGATATTTACTGCAGAGGAGTGCACTTTTACCTTATGTTACGGCTCGAGGGGCCGTGGGCACGACTTGTGCAACTAGGCGTGTGGCAAGAGTGAACACGTGCGAGGGCAACGAGCACGTGGTCCTGAGTGAGACACTTCCGGCGGTCTCAGTGACGCAAGAGTAAAGCAGTCTCTTCGGAGTAGAACGACTAAGTCACGGGCGCTTGTGACTTCAAGGTTCAAAGCTAAGTTGTTGCAGCCAACTTAGAGGGGCGTGAGAGCGAAGCAAGGGAGTGCTGAGCGAGCACTAAGGCAGTGGCAAGGCAGGAGGGCAGTGGGAGCGTCTTAGAGCAGCTAGCTCAGAGAGTCGAAGCAAGGCTAGATCTCGATTAGGAAACTAAGTCAAGCTTAGGGCTTGACCGGCGCAAAGGGGGCTCCTTATATAGGAGCTACAAGAGGGGCACGTGCTAACTACTACCTGAGTCATAACGGGGGTAGTGAGTCAGTCCAAGATCCGGAGCTAAGTATAGTAGTGGAGCGATGGCCACATCGCTCCACATGAGTCACGCACGCTCCACAGGCGTCATATCGTACAGTAAGCAGCTGGAGTCAGTACGAGTCACGGGTAGGTAGTGGTAAGCATAAGGTCGTAAGCAAGGAGGGAAAACGGTCCGCAGTCCGCAAGGGGGATCGTAACACCTTAGTCTTATTCACTCCTCTACAGTCCCCTTGGTTCTCTATGACTCAAGGGCTCTTCTAATCTCGCAACACAACAATTCTCTCAGGAATAAGTGAAATCAATGCAAGCAGTGGCAGTTGATAGTGAAGCAACTTCCTGTAAAGGAAGGGGAGGTATCTTAATTGTGGCCTAAACCACCCCACCAACCCAATCTCCCTGCATGCTGTGCCCTGTGAGAGGTCCCCTCCTGAGATTCAAAGAATCCTAAAAGTTTAGCAACCAGCAAACATCCTGCTTTCACAGGAAAGCTAGGGAGTTAGGACTTCAGGGGCTTCACCTTGGTCTACAAATTCCCTAAGAACCCAGTGCAAGCCTATGTGCAAGCCCAGCCAAGAGAAACAGCCAAAGAGAGCACCAAGCAGCCCAAAAGGCTGAAAAAGAGGAAGGAAAAGGTCCTAAAGGTAAGTAGAAGGGCTAAAATAGAGGAAATCTGTTAAAAAGACACATTTAGGAATCAAAAAGATAGGGAACCCACCTTTGATGTGAGGAGAATAGGCTGCAAAGTAGGGAGATAGGGTGTAATAAGGACAAAAGGGCTAAAAGAAAGAGAAAAACATATGAAAAGGCATTTACACAATAAAAGGCAGGAAACACACCAATATAGGGTTTGAAGATGGGCAGAGAGACTAAAAAAGATAAAGAGGACATTTAAAAGCAGGTTTAGATGTCAAAGAAGGAGGGGACAGACCTTGTGTGAAGAGAAGTAGCTTTGTATTGACAGAGGAGCAAATTTTCGAATGGTGTGGCTAAGGGTTAACTAAGTTTCAAGGAGTTTGCTTAGTTTGGCCATTAATTGTACCCACACCACACCCGCAAACACCATATCACTCAGTGTTGTTGTGACACCACAGAACCATTAAACAATTACATATTTTAGCTAGAACTACTATACAAAAGTGCTACTATTGCTACATGTAATCTAAGCTGCTCTGTTGCCACTCTCATTATCTGTGGAAAGGGGGTATCAGTGAATGAATGGCCAGGGAAGTTGCCAGAGAGACTGTACCTATGTTGGTTGGAGGGGGGATTGATGTGGACTTGGGAGTGTCAATGTCATGTGTGAGCAGAAATATAAATATAAATAAAAAAAGAAATGAAGGAAAATGCACATAGTATGCTGCCCCAAAGGCCAAGTATGCAAGGCCAGGTATGCACTGCAGACCTGGCCTTTGGGGTGGCATACTCATCCTTCTCCACCACCTGCCACTTGATAATGTCCAGGTGGGTGGGCTTGAAGCCAGTAGAGGTTGAGGGAAGTTTTGGGGGGCAGCTTACAGCATAAAGGGCACTGGGTGGGAAGTCATCAGGGCTGGTAAGCAGAGGGGAGAAATCTGCTAAAAGGAGATATTAATGATGAATAGACAGGGAAGTTGCCAGGAACACTGTACCTGTGTTGGCTGGAGGGGAGGATTGATGGGCATGCCCTTGATGCTGTGCCACCAGGCTTTCACAAACAGGTTGGCTGTTAAATTTTTTTTTTAGACATACTGTAGAAAAAAGATTAGCGAGAACAGCAGAGATGTGTAAACTCAAAGGAAAAACATATCTGGTTGTCCATGTTATAGCTGGGTAGGGCAGGGAGGAACCACCACCCAGAGGTATGCCACCCATTGAGTGGCAGCAGTAGGTGGTGTTGTCATTGTCCTCCAGGAGCGCCTATTATGGTGATGTCTAGCATGGGTGCACAGCAAAGACATGCAAGCCCAGTCATCTTCGGTGCATATCAGATGCAACTGTGATACTGGAACATCAGAATTCAAAACAATTTATCGATTGAGTTGTATGAGCCACACATAATTGTATGCCCATGGTGTCACAGGGCTAGCAAAGAAGTAAGGTGCCTGGTACAGATCTGTGTGCCTGCAACCCACATGAGATGCCAAGAGTTGGTCCTTCTTATCCTTGGGCTTTCTGTGCTTGACCTTGTGCCCTGCAGCTACACCACAATCTTCCACACTATAATGGGGAGTGCAGAAGCATGTCACATCAGCAGCAAAGTTAAACTTTGTAATTGCTAGGAAAAGGTGATGTATCATGTTTCAAAAGAGGAGAACAGTGGTGGTTCTAATTGCTGCTTGGGCATGGGTGACACATAGAGAAAAAATCAGTGGGACAGACAGAGGGGGTGAAAACAAAAGAAAATCATGCATACCTGGCTTTTGGGGCAGCATACTCATTGTCCTCCATGACCTGCCACTTGATGATGTCCAGCTGGGATTTTGTTTGTTGGGAAGGTGAGAATTTATACTGAAGAGAGAATAGACCCTCACCTTTATGAAAGTTCCATCATCATCATCATTGTCATGTGGTGTGATGATCTTCAGGGGTGCATTGATATTGATGGGGGGGGTGGCATTGCCCATCCTGGCAATGTGTGGCACTACCACCTCCACGGGTGGGAGGATGTTGTTGTTGGCAGTGGGGAGGAAAGTGGGCACACATTGTCATCATCTGATAGAAAAAAGGTCAGTGCAGTAGAGGGACAGAAAACTAAATACTAAAAAAAACATACCTGCAGCAAAACAGGAAAGTCTACATGGAATCTATCCACTGCACCACCAAGGGTTTTCATAAACTGGTTGGCCCCTGTTTTTTTAGACATACTGTAATAGAAACAGGTCAGCGACAGTGTAAAAATAGAAGAAAACATACATGTGGCAAGAGAGGGAAGCCAATGCAAACATGGTTACCAATCAAATTGAACTGTGTGAATTTGAGATGGACAGCCCCTCTGTATTAGAGAGTGGTCTGCTTAGTCACTGTTATGTCAGCAAAGACTCAGCACAACATTTCAAATTTACCCTTTTTGGGACCACTCTCCTTTAATATATCAATGGGAATATTGCGGGTTTGCTGATGCAACATATACTATTTATTGAAGACCAGCTTGGGCTTTGTGAGGCACACTGGAATGAGGCATCAGATAAGTATTGGACAACTAAGCATTAACTTGCTGGGTGAAAATACTGCTGAGCTCTGAATAAGCTTAAACATCTTGTCATTCAACACCCTTTTGAGCTGTCAAAACTTAATATTTTAGAAACAGGTATGTTAGCGGTGTGAAACAAAGTTATGTTGAACTGGCAACACAAGGGCTGGATCCCATGGGGATCCAGGCCATTCTAGTTCTGTCTAGACCTAATCTGGACATATGGGCAATATCCCCTTATGGGATATTATTATGATATATTAGGATATATGCATGTCACCTTATGTCACGTCACACATGCCTACATGTATATAAGCACCAGCTTTTTGCTGGTAAATATCAGTGTTGCTTTTGCCCACACTTCGTAGTATCCAAGTAAGAGTCTACATCCTAAAGGATTCCACTGCACACCTGTTAGCTGCACATTAGTTGCTGCACAACAGGATGTAGGGTTGGATGATGGATATGATGGTAGGATCCCATGATGGCTTGGCGATGAGGGGGTACATTTGGGGATTCAAGCTTTACTCCAACACGATCGATGCTGTGAGGAGGAACTTCAGCTAAGAAAGGAGTGCTGTAATCTACAGCAGTGGTGCATGGAAGAATGGAACTGTGTTGGAGTGGCATGAGTGGCAGGTGGTGAGCATTCAACCATTTCCTGGTTCAATTGAAGACAACTAAAATTTTTACAAGACCTAGACCCAGACCTTTTGTGTCACACCCACCAGGTGAGCGTACCTCCAGTGGCGATGGAGGGGGTGTGGGTGAAGCTGGTGATTGAGGACACACAGATAGAAGGTCTGTGTACCTGTCATGCACAGGTGTACTCTTATGACGTCTGAGGGAGAGCTTTCCCTTGCCTTTGAGCATATACCACTGCTCTGCAAGGGGTGAGCGAAGTCTGGCAATTGACCAGAGGAGCGGTGGTTCACAAGTAAGGGAGGAGGTCGCAAACTGGGCTGAGATTACAAGAGAACAGACTTAAGGTCTGTCCTGGGCATTCAACGCAATATAAGTACATGCAAAGGTGACTCATAGGGAGTCAGGACGAGTCATAGTGCCCCTAGGACACTGCTACTAGTATCTGGTTATACAGAGTCACAACGCGTCATGAGTTAGTAGGCACTGAGGCAGCGCATGCGCAGAGGCATGCAAATGTAGCACTAGTGGGTGCGTGTTGGTCCCGACAGCCTGTCAGGCTGAGTGGTAGGTGTACAGAGCAAAAGGGGAAGGCATAAGTGGAGTCACGGACTGCAGGGGTCCAGCAGTCCATAGGCGAAGTACAGAAGGCAGTAGGTAGTGAAATGGAAGGAAAAGAGAGCATACAGTGCAGCAGAGCATAACATCACCCCTCTCCTACAGTCCACAACTGTCCTCAGTTGCTACCTTGGTCAGTCCAGTCATAGGCATTCATGGCATCAGCGTTGTACTCTGACGCGACAGCTGGGGGGCCCACAGTGATGTGTTCAAGGAGGGACTGAGTGGAAGGGGAAGGGCACCTGAAGATATGTCAAGAGAGGGTCCACTCCTTGGGGCGTTGAGTGTAGCCATGTCCCGCCTTGGCCAGGGCTTCGCGCAGTGCAGGGCAGGGGCAGTAGGAAAGGACCTGGTCCTCTGGGGTTAGAGAATGGCAAGGGTATACAAAACCCTAGGGGTATATGCAAGGGGTACATGGGGGTAAGGGTAAGGGTACAGGTAATAGTACCCTTGTTATACCCCTACCCTTGAGCAGGGTATTTCAAACCCTAGGGGTATTTGTGAAGGGTATGAAGGGGTGGAGGGCCATCAGCAAAATAACCAGGGACTAGATCATGTAGCTGGTGATAACTGAACTAGAGCTGCCTAGCAATGTTTGCTAATTATTTGTATATATTTGTACTTGTTGATAATTCTCCCTCACCCACTTTGTTACTCTACAGTTTAATATAGCCCACTTATAGCATGCTTAAACATGTGCTGTCCTTAACACTTATTTTTTTCATTCATACATTCCAGTTCATCAACTAATAATTGCCTCACACAGGTACCCTAACAGCACTCTGCCACTGCATTGTGCCACCCCTTCTTGCCCATGCTGCCCCACTGCCACATCATCACCAATGTCCCCCCCTTGCTTGCAAACATGGCTGGGGGTGGTTTTGCTTCTACTGTATAACCCCATCTCACTTACAAGCATGAGCTGGGCAGTCTTTTTTCTCTTTTTTTCATTTAAATCACTCCTAACTAACAGTCCTCCCTTATAGATACACAACATACTGATGATATAGGGTGGTTTTTTCCATGGTAATGTTTCACCACCATCTCACTGCCACCACCCCTCTAACCCCTACCCCTACCCTGCAAAAACCCTTACCCTTCATGGGGGTGAGGGTTTTAGGGGGGTAGGGGTAAGGGTAGCAAGTTTTTACCCTGGGGTTACCCCTGTCAATCTCTATCTGGGGTGTTGATGGGAGTGTGGATGGTGGTGAGGTAGGGGAAGAGGACATTGTACGCATCTGCCCAGGAGAGGTGCGTCACACTCTGATAGCGCTGATCTTTGTAATAATTGAGCCTCCTCTGGTGGTACTTGAGGAGGCGTTGGGCTTCTGCAACACATCGCTGCTCTGTCTCTATGTCAATTGTGTGTGAGTCTATCCCCATCTCCACAGTGCATAGGCGTTCCACTTCTCCGATGAGGTATGGGTCCCCCAGGGCCTTGAGGGCATTGTCAACGTGGTGCCAGAAAGCACCAGTGTCCCCCCCTTTGTCTGAGAAGATGGAGACCTGTCTCTGTGTGAGGTGGGGGAGTGGGCACCAGGAATGCTTGGTTGTGGGGCATGTGTGGAGGGGGAAGGTGAATATGAGTCAGCCTTGCCCCATGGTGGCCAGGACCACAGGGTCTTTGGCCCCAAACATGAATGTGATGTACTTGGGGGTGACAAGGGCACCAGACCCGTCCTGGATCTTGGTGGTGAAGTAGTTGGTACTAGTGGGGTGGTTGAGGTGGTAGGGGTGCCCAGGGTGGTCCTGCTCTGTTGCTCCTTCCGCAATGCCCTTGACATTGATGGATGCGAGGGGGCTCCACTCATCTGGGACGTTAGCAGGGGACCAGGATGGGGTGTTTGTGCTGGAGGTCTCTACCATGCTACGTAGCGCTGTGGTGGCATCAATGATGGTGCCTCGTATATCCTCGTCTTCTAGGGTGTCTATGATCTCCGCCACTGTAGCATTGAGGTGGTGGATGACTTCCTCTCCTGTGGTCACTCCACGCATGTCGATGGCGAAGGAGGGCCCCTCTTCGTCGCCCTCAGGGATTGGTTTGCCCATGGTGTCTGTGAGTAGGAGGCCTGGGATATGTGTGGTGGCAGCGTGGCCAGGGGGCATGTAAGGGGAGTCTTCAGCATAGGAGGTGGTTTCTGGGTTGGCAGTGAGGGTTTCCAGTGTGTCAACAGGGGGGAGTTTGATGTCAGTCATGGGGGAGTCAGGTGGGGGCTCCAAGGCAGGGATGGACTGGTCTACTGCGGCGAAGAATTCATTGTAGTCCCCCTTGTAGATGGGAGAGCCCAGCGTGGAGGATGCCACAGACGAGGAAGACATGTAAGCAGGATGAGGGCGACAAGGGTGACAGGCAGCAGCAAGCATAGCAGCAGGGTTAGAGCTTTGTGGGGAAGAGGAGGCACGAAAGGTGTTAGGATAGATAGAGGCCACAGCTGTGAGGAATGGGCAAGGGTAGATGGAGAAAGAATTGGGATGTTTCTTTGCAGTTTTATAAGCAGTTTTATTGTGCACCATTCTGGGCCAGAAACCTTCCTGTGTCAGGTTTCTGGCTGGGTTTCTAATCAGCTTACTATTAGGGTAGTCAGGGAGCTGTGTGGGGGGCAAGAACATTGGTAGGCTCCCTCTGGGGCTGGTTATGGCAATGATTGTGGCAAGCATCGTCTCTGATCCTGATTCTGGTGTAGGAGGAAGCAACACTGTTGATGCTGTTGGTGATGTGCATGAGGAGTTTGATTGGTCTGGCCCAACTTGTTATGTTTTTCTTCTTATCGCTTATCTTCTTCTTTTTGTTCCTGATTCCTTGACACCACTGTACCAATAGGGCGAGGGTTAGCAACTGCATACCATTCAATACTAACAGAGTAGGAGACTCCCACATTCCACAAGTATATATGTTACGCTCGAGCTCTGAGCGTATCGGTATCGGTCGGTTCGCTGAGTCTATGAGGCTGACTCAGACACTGCTAGTCCCTCGAGTTTAGGGACGCAGGCAGTGGCGGTCCCCTTCTGTGCACAACCCCGAGGCAGGGGTTCAATGCAGGGGAGTCGAAGTCAGGCAAGCGGCCTGAGGATCTGAGGGTTCACAAGATGAGAAGGAAGTACGAGTAGCCACCAAGGGCCAGAGCGTAGCTCGGTATTGGCACGAGGAGAATAAGCCTAGTGTTACAGTTACAGTCTAGGCTACCTTATATAGTCAGGGATCGTGAGAACGGGCTTCCTACTGAGTCATGTGAGTGGAGTATCATAGTGCAGTCGTGGGTTCGAGACGGTCAAAAGGTCATATATAGGGTGAAGGTGAAGAAGGGTGAAAAAGCGTAACACTGCCCCCCTGTCAGGTCTGAAGACGTCCCGGCTTCACCAGGCATCTGTCATCGTCGCGTCCTCCTCTGGTATACTGATGAATGTGATGTCACTCTCGCGTGTCATGTGGAATCGTTGTTCGAACTTGCGTCGAGCGCGGACTGCTCGTAAGCCGGCCTCCGCCACTTGGTGGGTAAAATTCTGCACGCGACGCTCTAAGTCAATTCGATCGTTCGTGGTTCGCGAGCGTCGGCGTCGGGGGTATCGTGGCGTTGCGAGGCATCGTGTTGGCTGGGTGAGGGTGGAGATATGCGGGTTCCGCTCAGGGGACAGAGTGAGGGGCGAGAGGGTGAAAACGAAGGAGTGAGAGGAGGAATCATCAGGTGATGACATAGGGTTTGTTTTTCTTGAAGGGGGGCGTGGTAGCTCTTTCTTTTGTATCGTACACTGTGTTGGGGTTTCAAATCAAGCCAGTCAGGAGCGAGAATGGGGTCGGGTCGGATCGTATCAAACTGGTATCGTAATCGAGTCAAATCAGTCTTAGTGAGTCAAAGTGGATTTATGTGGCAAAGGGGTTATCGCCGCGTAGCAGCACTGGGTCGTTGCGGATGTCGCGGTAGAGTGGGGTTAGCCAGTTCTCGAAGTCCCAGAGGTAATTCAGGATGTGATGCTCCTGGTTCCACTCGGGCCGACAGGTGCTGGCGCAAACGGCGTGGTGAATGATGGTTAGGGTGGTCAGGTTGAGGATGCGTTGTCCTCGCTGTTCTCGATGGGCTTGGGCCTCTTGGTAGCTGCGGGATCACCATGTTACGTCAGTGAGGCCCAGTGGTCTTCCCAGATGTGGTTCCACGCTGGGGATCGAGGGGGATCGCGTTGCGTGTTGTGTGGCTTTCTCTTTCTTCTTCTTCTTGGCGTATAACTCTCGCCATCTTCGGTTGTCATTCGCGCGCTTGATACGCGCTTCTTCGTTGAGGGTAGGAGTCGGGGACTTGCTACACCGGTGTGGTGCTGGTGGAGGTAACGGGATCGTGGTGAATATTGGTGCTATCGTCTCTTGGTTGTGTTGCCCATACGCATGATTCTGTATGGTGGCTGATTCTGGTGTGTGATTTATGAAGTGGGAAGAGGTCGCGGGGGTCGATGGTTCAGGTTGTGTAGACCCGCCGACGGATGGTGTCGAGTACTCGGCGTACGAACGCATCTGAGTCGTACCGCCACTGATTCCAATCATTCGCCAGTCGTCTGTGCTCGTCGTTTGGTCGGTAGGTGTCTCGAGAGCGACTGCAGAGTCGCGGGCATGATAGCCCATGGATCTGACTTCGTAGGAACAGGGTGAGGAATCGTTGGTCCAGTCGGGCGCGTTCATCGATGAGGTCGTCTAGTGGGGAGGTCATTCAGTGGTGAAGGTCGTGGCGTGAGGGGATGCGAGGGTGTGGAATGTTCGGAGGTAGTGGGTATTCTTCTTTCAGTGGGGATCGTGCGAGTCGCTTCTTTTCTGGGGGTGTGTTAGATGAGGAAGGGGGATTCGTTCATTCAAGTGGTGTCCCAAGGGATCGTTGGTCGATGGGTGAGTGCTGGGGAGAGGAGTTTGAAGAGTGCGTATCTTGCTGGAAGTCGTGTCGTTCTGCCGGTTCTTGTAATTGTCGATGTTGGCCTCGTGTTGGGGTGAGGGGCTAAGTTCTGTGGTGCTTCTGTCGTTATCGATGGTGTCGTGGGAGTGGGCGTAGAGGAATTACCCCCCTCTCTAGGGAAGCGACGCCTCAGCGCTTGTGGCGTAGCTCGTGGTGCGTCCGGGTTGCGTCGATAGAAGTCTTCGACGAGGTCAGGTGCATGAAGGTCCAGGGCTGAGACCCATGAATCTTCAGAGGCTGGGAATCCTTTCCAATGAACGAGGAAGCGGAGCTCCCGTCGTCTGCCGTAAAGGTCTGCCTTGCGGATCGATTCGACTTCCCATTCGGGCTCTCCCTCGATCACTTCTAGATCCGGCCAGGCGTAATTGTGCCCGTGTGCGGCGGTTTCGACGTATCGTGTGAGCAGATCCACATGGAATGTAGGGTGGATCCTCATGGATGTGGGAAGTTGAAGGCGATAGGTGACGGGGGATAATTTCTGGGTGATGGGGAATGGGCCGTATCGGCGGGGTGCTAACTTCATCGTTGGATAGTGGAGCTTGAGGTTGCGCCCTTCAAGCCACACTTGGTCTCCTTCTTCAAATTCGATTGGGACTGTGCGGTCTGTCGCGGTCTGAAATGCCTTCACTGCTGCCTCCCTCGCCTCCCGGATCTTCTGAAGGCGCTCGGTGACTTCTGGCACCCAAGCTTCCTCAGTGGACATCGGGATGTAAGGCTTTGTACCAAACAGGAGTTGGTGGGGCGTTTGCCCCGAGCGATCGTGTGGCCACGAATTGTGGACGTATTCGGCAAGTGGGAGGTACGGGGCCCATGCGGTCTGGTCATTCGAAGTCCAGAGGCGGAGATATTGCTCCAGCCACTGATTGGCGCGCTCGCTAGTGCCATCGGTTCGGGGGTGGAATGCGGTCGACACATTCTGTTGGATGTGGAGGAGTCGGCAGAGCTCCGTGGTGAATTGTGACACGAATCGGGGGTCTCGGTCACTGATGATCTTCCTGGGGATGCCAAACCACGGAATCAAGTGGCGCAGATACAGTGCGGCCACTCCTTCTCCAGTGATGTTGGTGGTACAGGGGAGGAACTTCGCTGCCTTTGAGCAGCCTTGGTCGATGATCGTGAGCACGGCGTTGAAGCCGTGTGATTCGGGGAGATCCGTGATGAGATCCATGGCGATGGTCTGGAATGGGCCTAACTGGGGTTCGACTGGGAGCGCTTGTAGTGGTGCGCGTCGGTGGTGGGTGCGTGGTTTGTTCTCTTGGCATGAGGCACAGCCGCGCACATACTCTGCAGTGAACTCCTTCATGCCCTCTCCTTCGTACTGTTGCTCAAGTAGGTGCTGTGTGTTTGCGATCCCTGGGTGACCCGCTAGTGGGTGGTCGTGGTGGAGGCGTAGTACCTCGCGTCGTGCTTCTGTTTCTTCTGGGAATGATAGCTTCGCAAACCGGGAGTCGGGGAGCATGACTACTCCTTTATTGTCGTCCTCCCCTTGGTTTTCACCGAAGGGGCGAGAGAGGAAGTCGGCCAGGATGTGTCGCTTGCCTGGGACGTGAACCAGTTTGAAGTCGTAGTCAGCTAGTTCTTGGTGCCATCTGGCCTGTCGTCGGTTCAGGTTCTGTGACTTCCTGAAGTAGGTGAGGTTGTGGTGGTCGGTGTGAACGAGTGTCTGGTGGTGCGAGCCTGCCAGGTACGGTCTCCAGTACTCTAAGGCTCGTACTACGGCGTATAATTCCTTGTCGTATATGTCCCAGTTCCTCTGCGTCGCGTCCAGCGTCGCTGATAGGAATGCGACTGGTCGCAGCTTCTGCTTGTCATCTTGCTGCTGTAGGACTGCACCAATAGCATATGCTGATGCGTCCGTGTCTACGATGAAGGGTTTGTCGAACTGGGGTTGCTGTAGGACTGGTGCTGTAGTGACGGCTTCCACAAGAGCCTCGAAGGCCCGTTGGTGCGTTTCTTCCCAATGGAATTTCCCTCCTCTGGCACAATGCGCTACCAGTGCGTTGAGGGGTGCTGCGAGAGTACTGAATCCTCTGATGTACATGCAGTAGAAATTCAGGAAGCCGAGCAACGCCCGAACCTCCTTCAGTGTGGTGGGAACCTTCCATGCTTTAACGCCAGCGACTTTGACGGGGTCCATGGCTATCGTGTTTTCTGAAATTATGACTCCTAAATATTCGACGGAGTCCGCTTCGAACTGGCACTTTTGTGGTTTCAGGAACAGGTCGTTTCTTCCTAGGACGGATAGGACGTCGTCGACCACTCGTCGGTGTAGCGCGATGTTGCGGGGGGTGTGAATCAGAATGTCGTCCATGTATACGGTGACGTAACCTTCGTTAATGAGTTCGCGAAAGAGATGGTTCATCATGGACTGGAAGGTGGCTGGTGCGTTCGTGAGTCCAAAGAACATGACCATGGGTTCAAAAAGGCCCCGATTGGTCTTGAAGGCTGCCTTCCATTGGTCTCCGTCGCGAATTCTGATGTTGTTGTAGCCCCAACGGATGTCTAACTTGGTAAAAAGTGCCGCGGGTTGTCCATTCACTCTTGTAAGTCGATCCATGAGTTCACGGATGAGGGGTAGGGGTGTAGTGTTGCGCGTCGTCCATGCGTTCAGTTTGCAGTAATCCTGTACTGGTCTGAGGTCGCCGTTTTTCTTCTTGATGAAAAAGAAGGGGAATGCATAGGGCGACTTTGAAGCCCGTATGTATCCCTTCTTGAGGTTTTCGTCGATGAATTCTTGGAGTGCGATGTCTTCGGTTGGTGTGAGGGGGTAGACCTTGCAGTCTAGTGTTCCTGGGGCATCTGGTTTGAGGTCTATGGCGTGGTCCCAAGGGCGTGTGTCGGGGAATCGTTGGGCTGCTTCTTCGCTGAAGACACGAGCGTGTGCGTGGTATTGCGGCGGGACGATCTCATCCCAGGCGCGTATTGTTTTGTCAGTTGCTTGCTCCGCTAGTTGCTGGGCTACAGTGGTCTTGGCGAGCCGTATGAAGAGTTCGTCGCCTTCTTCAAGCAGGGGCCCTTCCACTTCAACACGTGCGAAGGTCATACCCGCTACTCTTGTCGATTTTCCTTGGCGTTTTACTGCTGCCCCGATGGTGCGGATCACGACGGGGGTGTCGAATGTGGCTGTC